>SEYY01007146.1:37500-93747 GCA_009176605.1 Armadillidium nasatum | reverse complement strand
TGGTATATTATCCAACCAGGGACGGTATATAGTGCCGAAATCATACGAAGACAATTCTATTCTCCATCTCATAACTTTTTCATTCTGAATTTTTCCTGATAATTTGGCATCAAACATGAAAGAAGCGGATTTCTGATCAGTAACTGGAGTAAAATGGTGTCCCATTAAATAATGTTTCCACTTATTCAAGGCCTCAGCAATTGCATATGCCTCCTTTTCCACTATTATTTAAGGTCCTAGAAAAGAATGCAACAGGCTTACCTCCCTGATTAAGTGCAGCCGTTTTAGCAAAATCAGAAGCATCAGTCTCTACAACAAATGGTATCGATTCATTGATTGAGCAGACAACAGCCCTACAGATATCTTATTTGAGGATATCAATTGAATCTTGAGCAATTTTTGGCAAGGGAAACTGTTTTCTTTGCACCAGTGATAGTATCTTTTCAGAAAACTTTGGTATCAAATTGGAATAATAGGAAAACAATCCAACTACTTTTATTAGTGTTTTAGCATCATATGGCAAAGGAAGTTCCAGTAGTAGTCTCAATCTCTCTGGATCAGGTTTTATTTCATTGTGAGAAATGCCATAGTAAAGGCCAATTTATATCTCTTAAGTAAAACTTTGATTTTTAATAATTAATAGTAAGAATGTTTCTCTTGGCAGCCTCAAGAAATCCATTCAAGTTTAAATTGTGTTCCTCCTCTGTTTTTCCAAAAATTACCAAATCATCTAGATATGAATATAAACCAAGCAATTTATTACAATCTATAAAATCATGAATAATACTTTGAAAACATGCAACTCCATTGGTTACACCAAAGGGTATTCTGCAAAACTGATAGAGTTTACCACAAGCTTCGAAAACTCTATAGGGTTTATCATTTTCATGTATAGGCACTCTTTAAGTCTATTATGCTAAAATGTTTATGATGAGCTATAGTGTTAACAAGGTCATCAATCCTCGGAAGAGGATAGGCGTCTAGTTGAGTGTACCTATTATATATCTGTGAATAATCAATTACTCATCTTTTTTATTACTGTTGTTAACAACGACTACTTGAGCTCTCCATGGTGAAAAAGTTGGCTCAATAATTCCTACTTGAAGCAGACGTTCAATTTCTGCCTTAATAAATTGAGATTCTGAGCTATTATTGTAAAGTCTTGATTTTATAGCTATCGGTTTGCAGTTGGGTAGGAGGTTTAAAAAAAAGAGGATGAGAGCATACTGAGTATGAACTTTAACCGCATATATTAAGTGTTGGCAATTGTCCTCCAAACTGAAAATTAACACTTTCATGTTGACACAGAACATCATATCCCAACAGCAATTCACTGCACAAGTAAGGCAAGACTTCTAATTTTATTGTTTTATAACAATAATTTAGCATCTTAAAGTTAACAAAATAATTACCAAGGGTTTCACAAGACAAAGGAGACTGTGGCATTGTTACTTTACCTCTCCTTGGAACAATGGGCAAAGACAGACTATTTGCTAAATACTCACCTATATAACTATGAGTACTACCTGAGTCAATGAGAGTATTCACACTATGATTCCCAATAATAATTTCCACTCTAGTTGAGCCGTGGTTGAAAAACCAACAGTAGATGCCTATAGAGAATCTGTGGCAGCCGATAATTGGGCTTCACTTCTACAAACATTAGCATAATGCCCCTTCTTTTGACATTTTCTGCAAACATCTCGTGCAGGACAGTAAGACCGCGGATGACGCTTATTTCCACAGAAATAGCACTTCTGATTATACATTTTAACACCTCGTCTAGCCGCCGCAACAGTAAACTCTGTTTTTCCGTTAAAACTTTTTGGAATATCATCGGTTGCAAGAGAATTTTCAATAGCTGAAACTGATGCTAAAGAGCAAGCAACTGAGGTGGAGTGAAGTAATTCTGAAGGCGCCTCAGAACACACAACCTCTTAGAAGCTTGTTTAGAAAGAGAAGTAACGTGATCTTTCCAAGAAAGATCACGAGAAAAAGAAACACCGAGAATATTGAGGACAGATGAAGGTTTGAGTTGACTGTTTTTGAAGATTTCATAGTTGTGTGGAAGATTAAGTCGAGTAGAAAGATGGAGCAATTGAGTTTTGAGGCATTGAAAACTACCATGTTTTCTCTGCCCCAGTTTGAAATACGAGAAAGATCAGAGGTCACTTGCTCCAAAGATCATCCTTCTTGAATATATTAACTGCTGTTGTGAGACGAGTATTTCAAATTGAAAGGAGCAATGAAGGGTGGAAACATCGGCATAGGAGTGTATAGGAGACAAAGTAATAGAGAGGTCATTGATGAAAATTAGAAAAAAAAATGAATTGGGAAAGGACAGATCCTTGAGGAACACCACTATTTATAGATTTATAGGATGAACGGTGGCCGTCTACAACAGCTGCTATAGAACGACCGGAAAGGAAATTAGAGAGAAGGTCACAGAGAGAAGAATGGATTCCGAAAGAGGGAAGTTTGAAAATCAAAGCTTTGTGCCAGACTTTATCGAAGGCTTTCGATATGTCTGGTGCCACAGCGAAAGACTCACCGAAGCCCCGAAGAGCGGAGGACCAAGAGTCAGAAAGTAGGGAAAGATGATCACCAGCAGAACGGTTCTTTACGAAAGCCATACTGACTATCAGAGATAAGATTAGAAGAATTAATGGGTTTCAAAATTTTCCTGTTAAGTATAGATTCGAAAACATTAGATAGAACGGAGGTTAAAGAAATGGGACGATAGTTAGATGGTTGAGAAGGGTCCCCCTTCTTCGGCACAGGCTGAATGTGGACACGTTTCCAACGAGAGAGAGAGAGAGAGAGAGAGAGAGAGAGAGAGAGAGAGAGAGAGAGAGAGAGAGAGAGAGAGAGAGAGAGAGAGAGAGAGAGAGAGAGAGAGAGAGAGAGATAGAGATAGAGATAGAGATAGAGATAGAGAGAGAGATAGAGATAGAGATAGAGATAGAGAGAGATAGAGAGAGAGAGAGAGAGAGAGAGAGAGAGAGAGAGAGAGTTTACCAAGGCAGGGTGCAAACTCAGAGGCACAAGTTTTGAGAAGCACAGGAGGAATGCCATCAGGGCCATACGCCTTCTTAGCATTAAGCTGAGAGAGTAGAAATGACATCTTTAGAAGAAATTACAATGTTAGGTATAAATGAGTTGGAAGGGGATGAAGGAGGAGGAATAGCTCCGGAATCGTCTAAGGTAGAGTTACAGGCAAATGTTCGATCGAAGAATTCAGTTTCTGTAGAAGGTAATATGGCAGTTGTACAGTCAGAAAAAACTAGAGGAGGGAAAGAGGAATATGCAAAGTTAGAGATGACTTTTTTTTTTGCAAAATGCTAGAAAGGGTGAGAGCAAGTGGAATCAGAAAGATTATTGCATTTTCTATGGAGAAAAGAGTTTTTGTTATCTCGAATAATATTTTTTGCACGATTCCTGGATGAAATATAAGTTGAATGAGATTCGGGAGTTTGAAGACGACGATAACCTCTGAAGGCAGCATCCCTGAGAACAAGTAGAGCTAAACCAAGGTTTAGTTTTGTGAGTGTATGAACGTTGGTGAACTTGTGTGTGTGTTTTCCTTTGAATGTGTTACACTTGGAATTTTTAGGTTAATTTTTTTAGGTCTGTTTTACGTTTAAACTTTTGATTTTAGATTTATTTTTATTTTGTCATTTTAAAATTTACGAAAGATTTTAAAGTTTTAAATTTACTTTATATTTTCTTTGGGGGTTTAATTCAATCGCTTGTAAGGGTTTATTTTTTATTTTTTTATTTTTTAATCAGTTATAATAATTTTAATATTAATTTTAAAAGTTTAAATTTCTTTTTAATACTACTTTTTGTTAATGTTAGTTTTGTGTGTGTGTGTGTTTGTGTGTGTAAATGTCTTTGTGCTAGTGTGCATGAGTGTGTGCGTGCGTGTCTCTCTCTTTGAATGTCCAGTATGAGTAATTGTGGGGTTGGGCGTAGACGGGGGCTTTCTATTACCTTTGCCAACGTTCGTGGCCTTCGATCTAACCTCGCGTCTGTTGAACACCACCTCACTAACCTCTCATCCTAACCTTCTGCTTCTGTCTGAGACCCAGCTGGACAGGGATTCTTTCTCTAGCAATCTTAATGTCTCTAACTACAACTTTTTTCACAATTTCCGTCTAAATGGTGGAGTCTGTGCCTATAATAACATTAACACTCCTGTGACACGTCTCGTAAATCTAGAATCTCCTAATTTCGATGTTTTATGGCTTAAAATCTGTCTTCCTACTACTACAATTATCTTGTGTTTCTGCTACTGCTCCCTAATGGAACAGATTTTCCAGTTTTTTTTTCAATATCTTACTACTACTCACGAGACTGTCACTTCTTCTCATCCAAATGCTGAAGTCCTCTATTTAGGGGATTTCAACGTACACCACACTGAAGTGGTTGGGTTCCTCTCATACTGATACAGGTGGGAGGGAGGCCAAATCATTCAGCATTCTTAACGATCTGGAGCAGTTGATTAGGGAACCCACACACATTCCAGATCGTCCTAACCAATTCTTGTATACACTTGATTTATGCTTCACCACTACTCCTTCTAGTTATAAATACACCAATTTTCCCTCCTATTGGTAACTCTGACCATAATCTTATAGCTCTTAGTTATAATGCTTTCTCTCCAACAGCTCCACCATGCCCTAAACGTACTTTCTGGCACTTTAATCGGGCTAATTGGGGGGCAATGCGTCGCTTCTTTGCTAACTATCATTGGAGTGAATCTTGCTTTGTCTCGGGGGACGCTTCTGTCTCTGCTGAAAAGGTAGGGGCCGTAATCCTTGACGGGATGGCAGATTCATTCCATCTTCAACTAAATCTTTTTCTCCTCAAAATCCATGGTTCGATGACAACTGTTCTCTTGCCCTTCGGGAGAGAGACATTGCTTATCGTGAATTGGAAAAACTCTCCTTCTCCTATCACTCTTGCTAATTTTCATTCAGCTCGGAATCGTTGCAGGGATGTTCTTCGACGGACTAAGCGTACTTTCATAAAAAGGAAGTGCGCTGACCTCCATGGCTCTCCTACTGATAAAAATTTCTGGCTCTTAGTCAAAAATATCTCTAACAACTTCTGTAAATCTGCCTTTCCTCCTCTTATTCGCTCTGATGGTTCTGTAGCTAATACTCCTTCTGAAAAGGCCTCCTTTTTTCATCTAATTCTACCCTGCTCGATTCTGACATCCCTCCTCCTATTCCTCCTCTCAGGTGTCCCATGTCTCTACCTGTAATTACTCATGATCGGGTGCATGGGATCCTGAAATCTATGAACGTCAGGAAGGCCAGTGGCCCGGATGGCATTCCCCCTCGTGTTCTGAGGGAGTGTGCTTCCGAGTTAGCGCCTGTCCTCGTTCAGCTCTACTCTCTATGCCTTAATACTAATACTTTTCCCTCTATGCTGGAAGCGTGCATTTGTTCAGCCGATCCCGAAAAAAGGTAGTCGCTCTGACCCTTCTAACTATCGACCTATAGCTCTCACTTGTGTTCTATCTAAAATTTTTGAAACTCTCCTCAACTCTCATTTCCTGGATCATTTTGAGTCTCATTCTCTTCTCTCAGATCACCAGTATGGCTTTCGTCGCTCGAGGTCAACTGGTGACATACTCTCCTATCTTACTGATCTATGGTCTTCTGCCCTTAGTGATTTCGGGGAGTCTTGTGTGGTGGCGCTTGACATATCCAAGGCTTTTGACCGGGTATGGCATGCGTCGCTGCTCTCCAAGCTCCCTTCCTTTGGGTTTCCTCTTTCTCTTTGCTTATTCTTGTCTAGTTTCCTCTCAGATCGTTCCATCTCGGCAATTATAGATGGAGCGACCTCTTCCTCTTTTTCTGTCAACTGTGGTGTTCCTTAGGGTTCTGTTTTATATTCAACCTTATTTCTACTTTTCATTAACGATCTTCTCAACTGCACTTCTAACTCTGTTCACTCTTACGCTGACGACTCAACTCTACATTCTTCTACTCATTTCAAATCTGCTCCCTCTTTTGCTTCTAGAGTTGCTTCTCGTCTTCAACTTTCCAATTCTATTCTTGCAGATCTGGATGGGATTTCCCGGTGGGGTCATAGCAACCTTGTGAAGTTTAACTCTTTAAAAACTCAACTTCTTCACATCTCCCTCTCAAAAACACCTCTCAACTTTCCTATCCTCTTCGACGGCTCTCCCGTCTCACCTGTAAATAACATTAACATTCTTGGTCTAAACATAAACAACAAACTGTCTTGGAAACCTCATATCACAATGGTTGCTAAAGCAGCCTCTAAGAAGCTGGGAATTCTGTTCAGGTTGCGAGGATTTTTTTCTTCTGAGCAGTTATTCCAAATATATAAGGGTCTTATCCGCCCTTGTATGGAGTACTATTCTCACATCTGGGGGGGCTCCGGCTCCTCCTCTCTTCTGGATAGGGTTGAGTCTAAAGCTAAAAGATTAATAAACTGTCCCCTACTTTCAAACTCTCTTGACCCCCTATCTCTGCGACGTGACGTTGGCGCACTATCTCTTTTCTATAGGTACTACAATGGCAGGTGCTCGAGGGAATTGACCCTCGCATTCCTCCACCGTTGCGTCGTCCTCGTTGCACTAGGGGTGCCCTGCTTTCGCACCAATTTTGTGTGGAAGTGGGAAACCCCAGGCTAGCTCGTTGTGGTGCCTCCTTTCCAGCCACCTCTATTCTGTGGAACTCTTTACCATCATCTATTTTTCCTCCTGCATTTAATCTTCCACTTTTCAAGGCTTCCGTCTGTGCTCAACCTGAGGGATGTGCGTTAGATATGTTAGAGTGAGTTTTCTTCCTCTGTGTGTGCCCCCTCCATGAAAAGGGCTCTGCCCGTGAGTGGTGGCGTTTCTGTAAAAAAAAAAAAAAAAAAAAAAAAAAAAAGGTTTGTTAGGTTTAGTAGAAGGGAAAGAATATGGAATGTATACCTCCATGGCAGAAAGAATCACCTCGGTTATGCACTCTGCACCTCCGAGGGATCCCTCCCACAAAAGCAGTAATCATTTCATGGGAAATCAGTGAAGTACAACCGCAAGTTAGACCAGTTAGCAGCACCGAAGTGACAGAAACGTCTCCTCGCAGAAGGCAGTTCTTGCGGAAGACTTGAAAAGATACGGAGAATAGGTGATATGATGAACTCAGAGGAGGAAAGAGTTTAACAGTATAAGGAGAAGGATAAGAGGTTAAGAAAAGTTCAAGTATGTTGGGTTCATCACCAAGGCGGCCAGGGATATAGGTAGGGTGATGCACCAACTGCTCAAGGTTGTTTTGGATAGAAAAGTCGTAGGCGAGTTCGCCGGCTGGATCATGAGAACTAGATGAAAGCTATTGGCGGTGGAGAACATTGAACTAACCTAAAATGATGATTTCGGAGAAAGGAGAAGAAAGAATGAATGTACTCTATTTTGGAGTTTAAATAGTCGAAATTTTTTTATAGTCAGTAGAATTAAGAGATAAATAGACAACAAATAAATTTAGTAGTAGAATTGCAAGAGAGTTTAAGCCATAAAGTAGAGAATTCAGTAGACTTCAAATTAGAGACAAGAAAGCAAACATCATTGCGCACATATGCGCAACATCCGCCTTTGGCTGAAAATTGAGGTAAGAGAATAAGAGCACTTGAGTTTCGGCTAAGAACAAGATATGAAGTCTAGAAGAGAGATGGTGTTCGACAAAGGGAAAATTAGAAAAAAAGACCGTGAATGTTGAAGAAATTAATGAAAAAAGAACACTGCACCGGGGCAAACCAGACGCGGGGAACTGGCAGAACCAACCCAATCATCGGAGGCCAAGAACTCCCAAGTGATGATGGGATGAGGGACATTCTTTGGATGCCGCCCCTCGAAGCATCTCTGAGGCTGCTTTTATGAGTTTCGCCAGTTTTTGGTTTATATAGGTAAGAGTAAGCGCTTGTAAATTTGTGGGAACATGTGAATAAATGGGATGGAGGTAGTGGGAGCATAGAGTCACTCCAATATATATATATATATATATATATATATATATATATTATATATATATATATATATAATATATATATATATATATATATATATATATATATATATAGTGGGAGCATAGAACTCCAATATATATATATATATATATATATATATATATATATATATATATATATATATATATATATATATATATATATATATATATATATATATATATATATATATATATATATATTATATATATATATATCGAAACCCTTCGATAGAGTCTGGCACAAACCTTTGATTTCTAAACTTTCCTCTTTCGGTATCTATCCTTCTCTCTGTGATATTTCAAATTCCTTTTCCGGTCGTTCTATAGCAGTTGTTGTAGACGGCCACCGTTCATCCTTTAAATTTATTAATAGTGATGTTCCTCAGGGTTTTGTCCTATCTCCAACACTTTTTCTGCTTTTCATTAATGACCTTCTTTCTATTACCTCATCTCCTATCCACTCCTATGCTGATGACTCCACCCTTCATTACTCCTTTGATTTTGAAAAACGTCCCACCCAACAGCAGTTGATGGACTCCAGAAGGGTACCCTTGGAGCAGCTAACCTCTGATCTTTCACCTATTTCAAATTGGGGAAAAGAAAACATGGTTGTTTTCAATACCTCAAAAACTCAGTTCCTCCATCTCTCCACACAACTATGATGTTCGAAAACACACAACTTAAGCCTTCATCTGTTCTTAATATTCTTGGCGTTTCCTTTTCTCGTGAAAGATCACATTACTTCGATTTCTAAACAAGTTTCTAAGAGGTTGGGTGTTCTGAGGCGCCTTCAGAATTATTTCACTCTACCCTAGTTGTTTGCTCTTATAGGAGTGTTGTCCGGCCCTGCATGGACTACGCTTCGCACATCTGGGGTGGTTCCAGTACACAGCTCTCCTTGAGAAGGTGGAGTGTAAGTCTTTTCGTCTCATCAACTCTTACTCTCTCTCTCTAATCTCTTTCTGTCCGTCGAATTGTTGCGTCGCTCTCTCTTTACTATCGCTATTACAATGGACACTGATCTTCTGAACTCTCTCGTCGCATATCTCCTCCATTGAGAAGAGCTAGTGCGATAAGCCTTTCTACACTGTCTCATCCTTTCTCTGTCCAACTCTCCGACCCTAGACTTAACCGCTATGTTCATTACATATACTATACTGATAAAGTTTGAAACACACTCTTCTGTATTTCCAACTTCCTTTAACTTGCATACTTTCAAACGCCATGTATCTGGACATGTCGGCTAATATCGACCATGATAGATTTTTCAAAATTCCGGTGGAATTTGGTAGGCCTCCTGCCTTTGCCCACCGGGGGATTATATATATATATATATATATATATATATATATATATATATATATATATATATATATATATATATATATATATATATATATATATATATATATATATATATATATATAATACACTTTCTATTACGCTGTCCTTCCAACTCTCGCCCCAAAATCTTCTGGGGCATCACTTCTTTGAAGGATCTCTGGACGAGACCGACTGCGGCAGGAAGCTTCATTAGCGAAGTGTGGCCGCCTCAACATGGGGTGGTCAGGGGGTGAGAAGGTAAAAAAAAAAAAAAAAAAGGTATATATATATATATATATGAGAAAAAAAATCTGGGTTCCAGCTCAGTGATTAGAGCCAATTTTTGAGTGGGTAAACAAATGTCATCAGTTTAGTGGGATGAGTCACTGTTGGGACTGAAGAATCCCTATGAAGTACAGCCTCTATGAATAGAACGAGGATAAGGCTATAGAAGAGAAGGTTAAACATATATCCTGTGTACACGTATCTTACAAAGGAATGTGATTTAAGGAAGCACAGAATTGCTTGAGATTACATCGTTCATAGAGGAATATGGAAACTTCTGTCAGATAATGGATAGTGCACAAGACATTGTGAAAACATTTAATGAAGCTGGGTCTGTATTGTCTACTATTACCACGTACACAAGGGAGATCTCTGGATCAAAAGTATTGTGTGGCCCATGTGAAGTAGAGAAGCAATCACATGTTAGTGGCTATCACTGCGGCAAGGAGAGCCATTTCATAAGGGGCAAGTTTTTGCTACTGTTTTTCCTGGTAACAGTCCCTCTCTCAGTACTCCTGCCATGCTTATTGAAACCTATGTATGTAATATAAGGAAGTTCTAAAACAAGCAATAAAGGAAAGTAACGTTTATAATTTATAATTTAATATAATTTATTTACAATATATAAAACTTTTTATTTAAACCTTGATTCATATCACAACAGTCCTTTCAGTCATTGTATAAGATGGCAGATAGCCATGTGTCATGCCTGAGCTGCAGAAAAGTAGCTATATATATATATATATATATATATATATATATATATATATATATATATATATATATATATATATATATATATATATATATATATATATATATATATATATATATATATATATATATATATATATATATATATATATATATAATATATATATAATGAAGCAATAAATTCACAATCTGTAGTCATATTCAAACAACATTATTATTATTACTTTTATAATAATATCTAATTACTGACAACTAATGTTTACTTTTATCCAATTAAAGCTTAAGTAAATAATGGTAAAATTATGAAATTTAATGTACCTACTTTTTCCTCGAATTTGCACACACAAAGCCTTACCATATTCTATATATATATATATATATATATATATATATATATATATATATATATATATATATATATATATATATATATATATATATATATATATATATATATATATATATATATATATATATATATATATATATATATATATATATATACCTGATAGAAATTCATTGATAATATTAACCTGTATTTTAGGTAGAAAGAAAGAGAAGAAGAATTAGAAAGAAAAAAAATAAAAGATTTCAAATGACAATTTAAATTGCATCTGTGAATTAAAATAAGTAATGTAAAATAAATATCATAAGAACCATATTAACTTAATCTTTATGCCAATTTCATCTTCACATTAATAGGAATGAAACAAATTTAGAATATGCCTAAGGAAAAGAACTCTAAAACAATAAACACTATTATAACAATAAAAATAGGCTATAGCATAATCACCTTTTCTAGTGATATATATATATATATATATATATATATATATATATATATATATATATATATATATATATATATATATATATATATATATATATATATATATATATATATATATATATATATATATATATATATATATATATATATATATATATAAAGAGCGATGTACCTAGTTCAGGTCTCGGACCCGGGACTCCGCCAATTTTAATGGACTTGGACTCAGTCAATTTAGCAGACCAGCAATTTTTTTTCTTGCTACTTTCGTACTAGCCTAAATTTAACGTTGCTCAGAATCGACGAGAACAATAGCATTTGCACTAACTTAACTAATGAAATATTCTTATTCTAAAAATAAATGGCTTATTACAAAAGGATGTCAAATGAGGTCATGTAGAGTAACTTTTCTAAGATTAAAAATGAAAAGATTCGAAGAAAATCCCAGGAAGAAGATTTTCAAAAATAAGTGCTACAGTTATCGAAACAAATTTGCTTCTTCCTGATGATCCAAAATATGAATTAATACAATATTTTCAAAAGTAAGTCATGTTGAACATTATCATATCTGATTGGAGTATCACCAAGAGTGCATCCCTCCAAATAAAAGACAATCAATCGAAGTCTAAGCAATACAAATTATTCTTGTCTACCATGCTCATACACATTAGATCAAGTTTGAATCAGGAATTTAAGTTTAACAGCTGACAAAGTACCTATACGACACCTTATATTGTCTTGCCATAATATGCATTTTTTATTAAAATATTACATTCAGTTTTTTGAATGTGTATAGCACAAGAATCGATGGTTTTGAATCAACCAAAGTGGATAATCAGCTGCATAAAGTTGGAGAATATCGTATCAGTGGGGAACATTCCATAAAAAATATCATTTCATTATGAGAATAAAGTATAAGGATGCTATCTTAAGGGATTCCAATTCAACAATCCCTGACGCTACCTAGTTGTACTTTTATTTTACCATTTTGCTACTTGAAAGAATTTTCAGGAGAAGCTACTTTAATTCATCTCTAGAATACAGCATGCTAGATTATTTCCTTTCATTACCCTATTAAATTTCATTAAACTATTCTATATCTACTACCTAAATTCACATCACCCTTTTCTTGATTAAAAATTTATTTTTATTCTACAATCTTAGATTTATATACAAAATAATTAATACAATAATATTTTACAACCTTTTCCCTACAACAGGATTGAAAGATCTGGATTTGGAATCAGACTCAGATTCGAACTGGGATCTAGTAAAGTTTTTAGACTAAAACCTGGCATTAAAAACTGAATTAGGTACATCACTTATATATATATATATATATAATATTATATATATATATATATATATATATATATATATATATATATATATATATATATATATATATATATATATTATATATATATATATATATATATATATATATATATATATATATATATATATATATATTGGGACTAAAAGATGGAATGAAATAAAGCAACTCATTCTTCACAACATAACAATGTTATATTTTTCATTTCTCTTATTTTTACGGCATCAAATTGGGAAAATCTTTAGTCGTCTTAGTAGCAGTTGTAATTATTATTATTATTATTATTATTTTCATCTTCATTTTGCTTTGAATAAGGGAATAAAATGGGTAAGTATAATGAGATTACCATCAGTTAAACAGATTAAGTACTTTTGAAGTGTTGAATTTCAATTCCGAAATTATATGTTCAATACTGACGAGTCTAAAATGTTTTTCCTTAATACAACAAAAAAAATTTTTTTTTTTTTTTTAACTAATACTTTTTAAAAAGGAGAAATTCTTCTAAATGAATCAGTTTTGGTTCGCTTCGTAGGGTAGGGAAATATTATAGCAGGGGGAGGGGGGGGGAGGGTGTCTGTTCAAAAGAACTCCAAAAGTGTTATATCAAAAATGCTACAATGAGTTAGTGATTTACCAGTAATTTCTGAAGATAAGAAAACTAGTAAATATATAAAACTAGTAAATAATAATAATTACAAACAGAAATAAAAGAGTTCCCCATCTTTTCAACGCAACTGCCTTTGACATCATAATTAATACATAAAGTAAATAATATTGTTAAAAGTATTTAAATCTCTCATTATAAAAAAAAAAATTTAAAAATGAAGGTTAGAAAGAGCGTTATCCATTATTATTATTATTACTTGTATTTAATTTCATAGATATTCACTTACCCTTCCCAAAGACGGGTATGGATTAAATTTATTTAATGCTTTTACTACATTCATTGACAAATGATTCAAATTCGTCATTCGAATTTTGTTAGGTAATTAAAGAGTAAAAAAAACAATGCTGTGTGTATATATATATATATATATATATATATATATATATATATATATATATATATATATATATATATATATATATATATATATATATATATATATATATATATATATATATATATATATATATATATATATATATATATATATATATATATATATATATATATATATATATATATATATATATATATATACACACTATTTTATAACGAAAATGTTTAGGGATATAGTAAGTTATAGAATACTAACAAAGATATAAAATATAAGGTAATCAATGAAATGCTTTAGGAGGGGAAAATGGCTTGCTGTACAAGTTCTTATCACATGCAACTTCAGGTATTAATGTTAAATCGGACCGTGTAATTGTATCTCTACAAATAAGAAATACAAGGAATATATTAAGTGTCTATAAAGATTAGTCTTAAGATAAGAATAAATAGGCTTCTTCAGAGTATACTTTAACACAACTGATAAAAAAAAAAAGGCTTAAAATAAAATTTTAAGCAACAAAATAATTTTAAATCACCAAAAATTATAATTTTGATTAAGCAATCTCGTATTTGATGCAAATACTATTTTCTATATATAAAAGGAACTGCAATAAGTGAGTTAGTACAAAACAATGGAAGGTTCAAAAACACAAAGTCAGTAAGGATTATGGTGCTTTAGAGTTTAGAACAACTAGCATTAGAAGATAAAGTAGAGTTAATACTATTGATTTTGTGGCAGATTGATTGAAAACCAAGTCCTTTTAAGTGAGTTTAGACATTCAAAAGGATAAAATTAATCGGAAGACAATGATTATGAACTTAACACAAACTTATTTCCTTTTAAAATTTTACCATTTTAGTTGTTGAAGTTGTTATTACACAGTAGGCTGAACGTGGCATTTTAGTTTTGAAAATAAATGAAATAATAATAATAATAATAATAATAATAATAAATAATAATAATAATAATGTTTCAGTATAAGATTAAACGAATGTCTGAGAGATTCATATAGATTAACAAAGCAAAAAATATTGTGCTAACATAAGAGTTCTTGTAAACTATCATATTGATGTTCCTACAATAAGCTACCTCATATATATATATATATATATATATATATATATATATATATATATATATATATATATATATATATATATATATATATATATATATATATATATAATAATTTTTCAGTAATGAAACCATTCAGTTAGCATAACATTTGATGTTCCTTCCGTGGTATGCGCAATCACATCAGGGACGCTATGAGAGAGCCACATGTTGTGCAAACGAGAATAAGAAGTTTCATCCAGGCGTAGAGGATTTCCTCTTTTTAGACCATGATCAGCCTCACCATATTCGTCTAAATAAGGAGGAGTCACAAAACAGCCTGTATATATATATATATATATATATATATATATATATATATATATATATATATATATATATATATATATATATATATATATATATATATATATATATATATATATATATATATATATATATATATATATATATATATATATATATATATATATATATATATATATATATATATATATATATATATATATATTTTAAATTCAAAATAGCAATGCGTCAGTTGAAATATTTGCCCGAAGTAATATAAAATAATAAAAAAAAAAATTTAAATTTTTTAAAGTAATTATTAAAAAATCTTTTTGACGCATGTGCCCTTTTGAAATTTTTAATATTCTATTTATAGTCGCAACATAAATTTATAAAAATTATAGGATTTAAAGCGTCCATTAACCTCGAGTTACCATAAAAATTGTTTATTTTAAAAAAAAAAAATTTTCAGACTAAAAGTTATCTGATAATTCTTGATCTCCAGTTAATACTTGCGAGATCATCGTATTTTGTTCTACCCATTGACAATTAAGTTTTCATAGAAATGTTTTTTAAGTGAAATTCTCGTTCAAAAATATCTTAATAATAAATATCTGGGAGCCTAAATATTTATTTTAATAAATATTTAGACTTACAGATATTTAAATTGAAAATTTATTAAGTAATCTTATAATTTTCACTGATACAGAAACAATTATCATTTAATAAAGATGTATAGTAACTAAATATGGATGTACTTAATGGTACAAATTTTTAATATTTTATGTCATGAATGTATGAATGAATTTACACCAGTGGGAGAGTATTTATTTATCGTAATAATATAAAGATAAACTACCTACTCGTTCCTCATAAAGTATATCTTCAGTAATTACAGAAACTTTACAGAGAGAAATTATATGTATCCCAATAGTTTAATAAAAATTAATGTCATTACAGATTCAAAATTTTATATTTTTTTGAGTATTTTAAAAAATGTTGAAGATCAAAAGTTGCGAATATTAAATTCTGACATCCGCAATATATATATATATATATATATATATATATATATATATATATATATATATATATATATATATATAATATATATATATATATATATATATATATATATATATATATATATATATATATATATATATATATATATATATATATATATATATATATATATATATATATATATATATACAGTGGAACTCCACTATTCGTCATTAATCCGTTCCTGAGGGGATGACGAATATCGAAAAAGACGAATATCGAATAATTTTTTCCCATAGGAATTAACTAAAAATGGATTAATTCGTTCCCAGCCTCGAATTTTGCCTATCTATTCTTTAACAAAAAAAAAAAAAATTCAATCTAGAATCGATCTCCGAAATCATTTCAAACACTGTACAATTTAACTACAGTACATATTAAACAGCGTACTGCCATAAATAATACGTAATACGCACTGTGTAGGCCTACATAAACGCTAAACACAAATAAAATTTTAAAAAGAAATTTACCTTTTGGATGAGAAAAACAATGATTGTTATTAAGAGTTTTTATTTTTAAGGTTATAGGCTTTCGTAGGTAGGACGAATATTGATTTTTCGACGAATATCGGAAAAAAATACAGGGCGAATATCGGAAAAGACGAATACTGGAGGGGACGAATAATGGAGTTCCACTGTATATATATATATATATATATATATATATATATATATATATATATATATATATATATATATATATATATATATATATATATATATATATATATATATATATATCCAATTAAAAAATGTCGCATTTTGATAAATATTTGTCATGTGTAACCTAAAAGTTTGTATAAAACAAAGTTTACTTGTACTTTTACAAAGATTTTGGTAAATACTTATATAAAGAAAATCCCATGCATACAAATTGTACGATTAACATACAAAGACGCATGAAATACTCAATTTTCTTCTGCAAACACGCAGGGGATATTAATTTAATTAAGGCAAGGCCAAATAAGCCAAATGAAGATAAAGTACTTTTCCTGCGGACTCTCTTAAATAAACCGCGGCCTTCTTCAACGAATTATCCGGGCTTAGCTGGCACTCTTATATTTCCTTGCTCACAAGATATTCTCAATGGATTAAAAAATGCTAATTAGAGAAAAGAATATAAAAAAAAAATTTGAAAGATTGAACGTGATGAAGGACAAACAGGCGGAAAAAGGTGTGTGTGTTCACCCAAGAAAAGATTGTAGGGCTTTTTATCACCTACACACGCGCACACACAGTTGCAGATACCCGATATATATATATATATATATATATATATATATATATATATATATATATATATATATATATATATATATATATATATATATATATATATATATATATATATATATATATATATATATATATATATATATATATATATATATATATTCTGGTTTTGCACAATGTAAAACGCGAACTATGAGCTTAGGTTAGATCCCGAAATTCAGCTACGATGGAAATTGTATATAAACGAACGTTTTAAAGAAAATTTCCCTCAATTTACAAAGTGAGTTCCACGAAAATCTGGAATTACATCCACCTGCACCGACATTGTCAGAAAATGTAACGAATATATACACGAGTTCTTTAATTTTTGTAGAATACCATCATGTGCACAAAAATAAGCTATACGTTATTATTTAATTTAATCAGGAAATTAATATATTCAATATAAAAAGCTGATAAAATAAAATGATGTGGCAAATAAATACATAGGGCGAGTTCCACAAAATATAGAGTAACGTCAAGCTTAAGCCAACTGCAGCGAAAATCTTAGAGAATATTGATTTTCGTGGAACACTTTCGCTGTAACAAATGTCATATGATCTATATAAACAAACGTAAATATATATTAAAATCTAATTTAATTAATTTAAGCAATCACTTCCATTAATCAGTAGCAAAGGGGGTCACTGGTGAAAGGTAACATAAGTCAATTAAAAATTTTTAAAACATGATTAAAAGCACTTGAATCAATAAAATTACGAACTGAAAATAATTAATTTCCTCCATTTAAAACAAATTAAATGATCCGAAACTGATAAAACAATCATTTGTAATAATTTGTAAACAAATCTGAGTAAGAATGTTTACAAAAAGGTATTTAACCCAAAAGGTCTTTGCCTAACTTCTCTACTCTTGTTTACATCACGTGGTCATTCAAGATTGTGAAATCTAAGATTACAGATACAACTTTCTATCTTCAAATTATTTATTATTTTTTTTTATTTTTTATTTTTTTGCAGCGGGGAAGAAAATTAATGCATCAGGATTCATGGAACACAATTCACGTAATACTTTGCTTGAAGAATCTTCAAAAAATCTTGATCGTGGAACGCACCCATAGTTAAAAGAATAGTTTTATTTTAATTGTATAACTAAATAATTAAGATATTCATATATATATATATATATATATATATATATATATATATATATATATATATATATATATATATATATATATATATATATATATATATATATATATATATATATATATATATATATATATATATTATTATTATATTATTATTATTATTATTATTATTATTATATATATATATATATATATATATATATATATATATATATATATATATATATATATATATATATATATATATATATATATATATATATATATATATATATATATATATATATATATTATAAACTGGTGGGAGGAAATACACAAGAGCTATAATGATAAAGGATTCTTTTAGTGTTATGATAGTTCTATCTTTTTTATACTTCACACACACAATATACTTAATTGTATTCATGCATGCACAGAACATAAATACCGTCTTCCGCTTTTTTATATGTGAATAAATATTATAAAACAATGTACTAATTATATTTAACGGACTACCATTTAGTATGCATTTCGAAATTTCTGCTGTGCAACAAAACATCAACATCTGGATGATAAAAATATTTAATTTCAAGACAGCACATTGGTGAAGGAAAATAAAAATAAAAATTTATGAAGTCAAAAATATTACCTAATTGGACATGACTAGGAACACATTTCATAGGAAATTATAACATATATACAACCAACCACCTAAGATCACTAGTTAAAATACTAAAGCAATCTCGTACCAACCATTATATTTTACAGACCATGGGTAGAATACATTCCCCACAATGGTTGGACAAATTTTCAAAGGTTTTGTAGGGATCGGGAAAGTGTGTTATTTTAATTCACAAAAATTTTAAACCCACTTTAATAAGCAGTGGAACTCGGGTTAAATATTCTGGGGTCTATATTCTACAAATGATCCAATTTTACCTTTAATTCTTCCAGAGAGGAGAAGAATTCTACATTCTCTAACTTTGAGGAAAACACCCACACCAGCTCCACAGAAGTTGGCATGAAAAGTACAAGCTCCAACCATTGGCTCTGATCCTTCTGGAAGTTCCATCTGACAACAGTAGCTCTAAAAATAATAATAATAATAATTACAATAATAATAAATAATAGTTCATTATTTTAATAGGCGGAAGTAATAATTCTTTTTAAAATACAATACAAATAAAAGTAAATATTACCTGAGAACAAAGCATCTTCCCACATGTGAGGCACATTGTAGGAGTCCGTGAATCATCACCGATGGAAGCATGACAAGGAAACTGTGACACTGTATTCATTAGTTCAGAATAGTCTTTGGGAAGCGGAATAAGACAATTTATGTGTGTAAAAAGATTTACATTCTTCATTTGTGACATTGCATCTGGCATCTTCGGGTGTTTACACCACCTTTTGATATATATATATATATATATATATATATATATATATATATATATATATATATATATATATATATATATATATATATATATATATATATATATATATATATATATATATATATATAAATATATGGGTCGGATATAAAGTTTTTTTACTTTCCGGCCGTATTTCATAAAATTAACATAATTTATTAATTTAATTTATATATTATATATATATATATATATATATATATATATATATATATATATATATATATATATATATATATATATATATATATATATATATATATATATATATATATATATATATATATATATATATATATATATATATGGGTCATTCCAAGTCACTTCAACCAAAATTTGGCAATTTTTTTCCGTGACCCCTTTCGATTTTTATGAAAAATGGCACACTAACAGATCTTGTTGAGAAAATATGAATGGCGTTTATTGCAGGTCTCTAGCTCATACGGTTCAGAAGATATGACCTTTGAAACTTTGGTCAAAAATGTCAATTTTCAGAGAGTAGTCCGAGGTCAAAATACAATATCTCGGCTTCTATGGCACTTAGAAGCATCGTGTAAAGACCATTTAAAAGATCTTGAATAGCGGTACAACATTTATTTAGATGATTTTGACCTCGGAGGTCAAATAAAAAATTTGACCTATTGGTGACCTTGACCTTGAAAAAAAACGTCATCTTCGATTTTTTTCAAACTTTGCTGAATTATTGTTATATATGTATATTTTAATTTTTTTTTATGAATTATTTTTGGTTTTGGCTTGGTTTAGAAAATATAAGCAATTTAATAAGTACAAATATCACATTTTTCACTTTTTTGCGATTTTTATCTCATTCAATGTATAGTTCCAACATTTCCATTTCTCTTTCTCTCTCTCATATATATATATATATATATATATATATATATATATATATATATATATATATATATATATATATATATATATATATATATATATATATATATATATATATATATAATATATATATATATATATATTGTTTTTAATATTTCTTGGTGTTGCAAAATTTCGACTTTTGTCTTGGTTTTTGTTTATGTCACTTTAATATCAATAATATTCCAATATTTTTATTTTATTGTAATTATTATTTTTATTTTAGTATTTTAAAAATAGTTAATTCATTTATATTTGGTTTATATTTTAAATTATAAATTTTTAAAACTTAGATTATGCTGAAGACGGACCGCGTTAAGGTTTGAAACATTCACACTATAATAAATGATATGTGAAAACCCTTGGTGTTGGCTTTAACCTTTCTGATATATATATATATATATATATATATATATATATATATATATATATATATATATATATATATATATATATATATATATATATATATATATATATATATATATATATATATATATATATATATACCCGGTATATAAACTTACGTCTTAAGAAGATCATCAAAACAGCGAACATTGAAGTTAATAAAAAAATGAGGTTCCAATCCCAAATACCGAAGCAGACAAAAGTATTCAGACTCTGGAACCCAAACGTTAGATTTCAATTCCTCTGGAACTGAAACCTCCGTTAGAAGATGAAAGAAAAGGCCACAACATCTTAAGAATGGCAAGCTACAAGACAAAAGTATGATAAAATAAGTATTTCTAAATACTTTTATTCCTTATCCATATATGATATAAAACTAATGCTATGATAAATATTTATAAGTGTTTACCATTGTTCTTTGACATAATCAAGCAATTTTGAAGAGTTTGCATTGACAGCTGGAAGGCCTAAATAATGTCGACCACCATTTAAAATTGCGAGTAAAAATTCTCCATCAGATGAATTTTCATCATTTAAGGCATAATCAAATATACTTGAAAAGGGCCTCGTGGATTCAGAATCGCATTCCATTTCAACTTCAAAATCGTTTTCATTTATTTGCAACAAAATCTGAACCACATGGGCGAAAAACGTAACTCGCAAAATATAAAGATCCTGCAAATAATTCAATATATTTATATTAAGCATAAAAATAAGAAAAATAAGAAGTATGTTCATTTTCTTCAAAGCATAAAATTTTAAAAATCAAAGTAAACGTTAATGAAATACCTAAACATATTCTTTTCAAAATTAATTGAATAAAAAAAAAGTAACAAAAGTAGAAAATGGACATGCCTGAATAGATCCTTTGGCTGTGTACTGTGCTTTTGAAAAGAGAGAATAAATACTAAAGCACATTGACACCAACATGCTAAACGCATCCCACTCAAAGATGCAGAGAGAATCCTCTTCATACGAAGAGTCCAGAAGTGAACTTAAAAGGCGAACACACGTTATGTTCATATTCTAAAATATATTATATATATATATATATATATATATATATATATATATATATATATATATATATATATATATATATATATATATATATATATATATATATATATATATATATATATATATATATATATATATATATATAGTTGGCAAAAAAAAAGATTTCAGTTACTTTTATCCAAAATTACCTTGGTAAAACCTTGTAAATCTCTTATGGAACTATATATATATATATATATATATATATATATATATATATATATATATATATATATATATATATATATATATATATATATATATATATATATATATATATATATATATATATATATATATATATATATATATATATATATATATATATATATATATATATATATATATATATATATATATATATATATATATATATATATATATATATATATATATATATATATATATATATATAGGAACCGACCGGGGTTGGAATTTGGCCGGGGCCGGGGTCACCCAAATTTGGCCGGGGCCGGGGCCGGGGCCGGGGTTCTGGCCGGGGTTTTCTAAAATTTGTAAAGAGGTCAAAAGCACTGAAATTTAAGGTTAAGAAAATTAGATATAAGGTTTATTTAATTGTAAGGAAGGAGTAGAATAGGCAACATTCACTTAAATTAATGATTATATGCATTTTCTCCAAAAAAAAAAAAAAAAATTACAGTTTTGTATAGTTAAAGTTTAAAAAAAGTACAAAAATTAAAAAAAAAAATATTCTAATTCATAATAGTGATTCAACAGGTAAGGTAAGGTAAGACCCTAAGGTAAAGTTTGAAAAAATGTAAGATATAAAATTATCAATTTAACCTGTATTTATACATATCATTGTTATTTTATTGCCATGTATCAAACTTGTATCATTTAGCTACATTATTTAAAAATTATTATTTTGTTTATACTTTCAGTCAATATGGCTAAAAGATCAGCTTCTGCAGTATTTGAATACTTTACAATGTTTCAGGATAGGCTCGAAATAGCTAAATGTTAACATCTGCAGTCAGAAAATTAGAAGATAACCTCCGGGTGCTACAAGTAAAAAAATTTCAACCAAATCTTTTTGGAGTATCTAAAATCAAAACACAAAGATGAACATTCACCAGCAGAAAAGGAGCGGTCAAAAGAAACAGAAAAGAAAAAAATCTTAATTTTCTTATATTTTGTTTGAATTTTTTTTTTATTATTATTTGACTGATTGAGCTGAAATTTTCAAAGTATGTGAATTTTTTCATGAAGTTCCGAGTTGATTTCGAGCATTTTTTTGAGTCTATAACGGTTTGAAACTTATTTGGACCCAAAAATTGCTAAAAATGAATAACTGGATAAAACCACTGGTCCACATGAGCTGAAAATTTAGCTGAATATCTTTTCCCCAATTTCTTGCATTGGTGGGAATAGGTTTTTGATATCACGTCTAGAAAAAAGTTATATAAGCACTTGAAAAAAAATTTGCAAAAATCGTACCCTTCAGGAGGAAAAAATTATTTATAAAAAACGCTACCTACTATTTTTTTTTATTTGTGAATATTGTTTAGAAGAGGGCAGGGCAACAATATTTATTTAGTGCATATTTAAATGCTCTTTGTTTGAAGCGAGATATAGCCTCTCAAACTTTGGGAATTTTTGAAATTTGGTCAAAAATGGACCTTTTTGAAGGCTATATCTCAAAACCAACGAATGTCATCGAATAAAGTACATAGAGGAATTTGTAGCCCCACCCCTCCTCTATACAAACCAAAAATAGGAAATGTCATAGTTGTATTTTTTTAAAAAAATTTTTTTGTCTGAAAAGGTGGATTTTTTTTAGTTCAAAAAAATTTTTTTTTTTTTTTTTTTTTTTCTATAGTTGGTCAGTTTTTGGCTTATAACATTTTTCCTATAACTCTGGGAACAAAAGTCTATTAGAGACTTTTGTATCCCATTTAATTTTGAATAAATAGTCCAATTTTCAGCTCATTCTAAAAAGTGGTTTGGCACCGCCATTCAATTAAAAAAGGGTAAAATTTCAAAAAAAAAAAAAAAAAAAAAAAAAAAAAAAAAAAACTTTTAACCATAATAAACTCGGAAAAACGCTAGAAATGGACTTTTCTTACCGGTAAAAAATCTATATAACTGAAAGTTTCAGCAGAATCGGCTGAAAATTAAAAAAAAAAAAAATTAAGTATAATTTGCCATTTTAACCCCGGCCGGCAACCCCGGTTTTCCTTGATTTTTGGCCGGGGCCGGGGCCAGGGTCAGTAAAAATGGCCGGGGTTGGCCGTGGGGGGCCGGGGCCCCGGTCGGTTCCTATATATATATATATATATATATATATATATATATATATATATATATATATATATATATATATATATATATATATATATATATATATATATATATATATATATATATATATATATATATATATATATATATATATATATATATATATAGGTGCTCATAAACCATGTCCGAGATCAATGTGAGTTGGGAGTCTTAAGACAGATCAACTTATATCCTATAATAAGTTTATATTTGTTATCTTTATTGGCATTGAAAGATTTTCAACTTGATGGAGTCAATTCGCAGAATAAATTAAAAAAACATTAACGAAGGATTGGTTGGTAAAGTTAATTTGAATTTACAAGATGCTCATTCAAATGATTAATTTTAAAATCTTAAATGTTTAGAAATATGGTAAGACAATAAGCATTTTAAAAGCAGTCTTAAATTCACCAACTTTAAAAACTTTTTTTTATTATTATTATTTTAAACAAATTTTTTTATATCAGACAATATGAAATGACAATGTCATAAGGTTTTAATTTTTATTTTTGAAATTAGAAATGAAATAAATATATTTTGACGCATTTTTTTTTTTTTTTTACTTTTACTACAGCATCTTAGAATAATGAATTCATTACATTCTCCTCTGAAAATTCCCTTTGATTGCTAGGGATCTTATCATTTTGGTATTCGGATGATAATTCCTCCTGATTAGCAGCAATATATATATATATATATATATAATATATAATATATATATATATATATATATATATATATATATATATATATATATATATATATATATATATATATATAATATATATATATATATATATATATATATATATAATTTATTAAGTGTTGATTATATGTAGGTATAAATGATTAAAGAAGTCATTAGTATAATTAATTTTGAAGTTTTACCCAGATCCTTTTAACAGGGTTTTACCAGGCATCCAGCTGGCTACACCTTGCCTGGTAAAACTCCCACCGCGAACACTGTTATATATATATATATATATATATATATATATATATATATATATATATATATATATATATATATATATATATATATATATATATATATATATATATATATATATATATATATATATATATATATATATATATATATATAGTGAATTTAAATACACTAAATATATATTCATCATTATTTCATTTGTTTCATTTCTTACCTCAGAAGGGTCGAGGCATACTGGAATATATGCTGCAAAATTGACTAGGGCTACAAGGCTATCGAGAAGTCTTGAGGACAAGGAACTTAATAATGCTTTTTTTGCATTCCTTTGTGTCTCTTCGAGAACTTTAATGGTGTACGCAGTGCTCGCCCAAACCATTTGAGGAATTCTTGGATTATTACTATCAGGATTGACACCTAATCCATGCTGAAAGTTTTTTACAAATAAGGTCAGTTAGAACTCTGGCAATGTGATTATTTATTATTATATGATTATAATTATTTAATGCTTATTGAACATTGGACAACATTTGAAATTATGATATTCAATAACTGGTAGCGATTTACCTCAATTTCAAAATATTGTATATCCTAACTGGCATTACAAGCTCTGACTTTTGTTGTGGTCAAATGATACATTGCTGGTTATGTTATTTTATATTGAAGTCGTTCATTACTCACCACTACAGTCATTCACTGAGACTGTACTTTTTTATCTAACTTAGTGTTAATAGTTAAAAGTCAGCAGTATTAATCACTTAATGATAGTGATTGACTCATATTTTCTATGAAAGAACTTCTTAGGATGCTCCCCTCCTCATATAGAAAAATGACTATCAGGTACGAACTTATTATATATATATATATATATATATATATATATATATATATATATATATATATATATATATATATATATATATATATATATATATATATATATATATTATGGAACTTACTGTATAAATAGTTAATGAAAATCCACTAATCATCTCCAAAGCCAAGCGTGAAAATTCTGGATAAGGAGTGACTGAATCACATATAAATAAATTTCTGAACTCTGTTGATTCTGTCACAGCAGGAGAAGCAGAAGTAAGGTGACTTAAATCTTTCATTACTTCTTCTATAGGATGAATTTTCTGCTGGGCATTCATTAAGTGTTTTCGCCTTTTCTAGAATAAATGTGATTTACTAGTACAACGTTTTCTAATAACACAGTTAAAAAGTTTACTACTATATTTACCATCAATTTAACGTTTTTTCCAAATGAATATATTTGAATCATGCTACAAACGCTAAGAATAGATTGATAAATTATTTTAATCTACTTTAACTACTAACATAAAACTTGAAAAACAGAAACCTAAAGCAAATATTACAAAGCTTTGCAAAAGGAGTTAAAAGTTCTGAAACTTCTTTACCCAAAATTTTTAAAAAGATAAAATTCTTTAAAATTACTAGTGGCAAACCACACCTGTTTCTTAAGATGTTCAACCAATTTCTGATGATTAGAATTCTGTGCAGGTTCTTCTTCAATAGATTTTAATAGAGTGCTTAAAGCTTTTAAAACTGCAGATTCCGATATATTAATGCTATCTTCATCTTTTTCAGCACCTTTTTCTTTTTTCTCAGGGGAAGACTCCTTTGAATTTTCTTTGGCTGAAACCTTCAAAAAAAAAAAAAAAAAAAAAGAAAAAAAGAAATGACCAATATAACTTACAAATCAACAAGTTATTAAATCTAATAAGATGATTCAACTTTACTGAAAAATAATCAGAAACTACATTTACCCTTTCCTTTATAGTGTGTTCTAAAGCTCTAACCCAAAAATCTGTACAAATTTGAGCTTCTTGAGGAATGGGAACATTATTTTGCCTAATGTTTGAAGTAACTGTTGGAAGTAAAGGAAGAGCTGTGTTGCACAAGCTCTCACACAATGGACACAAATACTCATTTTTTTCAATATCAAAACTCATGATTTGCCGTGTTCTGTTACAGGATCAAAGTTATATATATATATATATATATATATATATATATATATATATATATATATATATATATATATATATATATATATATATATATATATATATATATATATATATATATATATATATATATAAAATGAACAGAAACTCTACAATTCCCATCTAAAGCAAATTTCGTAGGTGAGCACAGACGTGAGCTTTAAAGTAATTGAGATTTAATTCAGCAGGAAATAAAGAAGATGAAAGAGATTCCACAAAAACGAAGTGGCTGATAAGGAATTACCACAACGGAAAGGCTTGGATTTGCCAATATCCACACAAAATTCATGTGCAGACTACACCCGTTGTGCTGAGAGGACATCGTATAAGGACTACTCCAAATGTGCTGGAAGGACACCTTAAAGGTGGAGGTATATGAGTGGTTAATTAACTCGAGCATTTGCCGATGAGGCACCCATAGAAAAGAAACAAAACACAAACGTCATGTTGCAAAGATTAAGGAGCAAGTGAATCGGAAAAGCAGAACAATTTATAAATCTTTTAAATTGACACTATTCAAAAGACGGGTGAAACCTGAGTCACTCCAGATATGAAATCAGTATACCATACAAGGGCGAATGAGGTTCTTGTATAATTGGAGTAACTATGAAGAAAAAAAAATCTCGCAGACTAAATAGAACTTCCAGATACTTTGAGGCCACTCTAACAAACATTGTAATATGAGGTTTCCAGGACATTTTTTTTTATATGAAGGCCAAGGATGTTTACATTGTCAATAGGAGAGACGGGAGAATCATTGAAAGAAATTGAAAAGTTAGGAGGTGTCTTTGAGAGGGAGATTTCTAGAAGTTAAATTTTTAAAGAATTGAATTTCATAAAACTGAGACAACCCCACTGGGAAACTCTGCCCAGGTCAGCAAGAATGAAATCGAAAAGGTTATGATGTGAGGCAACTCTAGATGCAAAAGAGGGAGCAAATTTAAAATGAGAGGTAGAATGGAGGGTCGAGTTACTGGCATATAAATGCATAGAAATAGATTAGCAGCTGAAAAGGTCATTAATAAAAAGTAGGAATAGAGTAAGAGACAAGATAGAACCCTAAGTAACACCACTTTTGATAAGAGAGGATGTAGTAGTAGCCACATCAACAACAGCCAAAATGGCATGATTAGAAAGTTAGACATAAGCAGAGGGAAGGAGGAAACCTAAATCTAATCTCCCAGCCTAAACAAAACCCCAGATTCTTTGAGGCGGCCCTAGCAACCATTGAGATACGAGATTTTTAAGACATTTTTTTGTATATGTGAAGGCCAAAGAGTTTATACTGTCAACAATGAACAGGAGAGACGTGAGAAAAATCGAAAGAAATCGAAAAGTTAGAAGGTGTCTTTGAGAGGGATTTTTCAAGAAGTTGAGTTATTAAAGAGTTGAATTTCACAAGGCTGAGACGACTCCACTTGGAATTTCTATTCTGATCAGAAAGAATGGAATCGGAAAGATGAAGACGAGAAGCAACTCTAGATGCAAAAGAGAGAGCAGATTTGAAATGAATAAAAGAATGGGGAATCGAGTCATATGCATATAAATGTTTATTGCTAGATGAGCAGCTGAGAAGATCATTTATGAAAAGTAGAAATAGAGTAGGAGACAAGACAGAACCCTGAGGAACAGTTCTGGCAGGAAGTGATTTCAGATTATCTAAGAAATAAGAATTGAGAAGGGTTTCAAAGATCTTAAGCAGAATAAGTGAAAGCTATAGGGAGATAGAAGAATCAGAGCGGCTACCTTTCTTTGGAATAGGTTGGACTAATGAGCACTTCCAACACTGAAGGAAAGTACTAGTACTGAAGTAATGGGAGAAAAGTTGAACTTGGGACGGAATCAGCTCAGAAGCACACTCCCTTAAAACTCGAGGAGGAATGCAATCCGGGCCGCTTGCCTTCCTATTTTTATATATTTCAGGAGCCCATGCACCTGATCAAATGCAATCATCACAGGTAAAGGCATGGAACATCTGAGGAGGAGGATTGCCGGAGTGGTTCAGGGTTAAGTAAGAGAGCTTTTCAGTTGGAGTATTGGCAACAGAATCATCAGAGCGAATAAAAGGAGTAAACGAAGATTATATATATATATATATATATATATATATATATATATATATATATATATATATATATATATATATATATATATATATATATATATATATATTATATATATATATATATATATATATATATATATATATATATATATATATATATATAATATATATATATATATATATATAATATATAATATATATATATATATATATATATATATATATATATATATATATAATAATAATTTTTGTTATCCAAAAAATTAATCAAAACATTAGAAAACAAATTTATGACTTTCAAAATTTTTTTTATACATCTGCAACATCCACATTATAATTATATATATATATATATATATATATATATATATATATATATATATATATATATATATATATATATATATATATATATATATATATATATATATATATATATATATATATATATATATATATATATATATATAAGCCACGGGGGGCGGCTTCCAAAAATAGCCCCTCACCCACCCCTTCCCCCATCACCACTTGGGAGTTGGTGGCCTCCGGTGATGGGGTTGGTGAAACCAAGACACAGCTGCCGGCTGGTCCTGATGCATGGCCTATTTTTTTTTTCATTAATTTCTGCAACATTCGCGGTCTGCGCTCTAATTTCCACTTTGTTGAACATCACCTCTCTTCTTCTAGACCTCACCTCTTATTCTTGACCGAAACTCAGATGTTTGAGCGTTCTGATAGCAAACCCTATTCTGTTTCCTCCTACTGTCTCTATCCTCAATTTTCAGCCAAAGGCGGTTGTTGTGCATACGTGCGCAACGATATCGTTTGTTCTCGTATCTCTAATTTGGAGTCTTCTGAATTTTCCACCTTATGGCTTAGGCTCTCTTGCCATTCTACGACTAAATTCATTTGTTCTGTTTATTTATCTCCTAATTCTACTGACTATCCTAAATTCTTCGACTAGTTAAACTCCAAAATAGAGCACATTCTCTCTTCTTCTCATTTCTCTGAAATCATCATATTAGGTGATTTCAATGTTCACCACCGCCAATGGCTTTCATCTAGTTCTCATGATACAGCTGGTGAACGTGCCTTCCATTTCGCTATCCAAAACGACCTTGAGCAGTTGGTGCAGCTCCCTACTCGTATCCCTGATCGTCTTGGAGATGAACCCAACATTCTAGACCTTTTCCTAACTTCTAATCCTTCTCCTTATACTGTTAAGCTCTTTCCTCCTCTGGGTTCCTCCGATCACCTTCTTATCTCTGTATCCTCTTCTATCTCTTCAAGTCTTCCGCAGGAAAGACCCCCTTCTATTGAAAGGAAACGTTTGTGGCACTTTGGTGCCGCAAGCTGGTCGGACTTGCGGTCGTACTTTTTCGATTTTCCGTGGGATGATTATTGCTTCCGTGGAAGTGTGCAGAACGCATTACCGAGGTGATTCTCTCTGGCATGGAGGCGTACATTCCATATTCTTTCCCTTCTACTAAACCTAACAAACCTTGGTTTAACTCTGCTTGTTCTCGCGCTATCCGCCGCAGGGATGTTGCCTTCAGGGATTACCGTCGTCTTCAAACTCCAGAAACTCACGCTACTTATATTTCATCCCGGAATCGTGCAAAATCTATCCTTCGTAACACTAAAAACTCATTTCTCCGTAGAAAATGCAATAATCTTTCTGGTTCCTCTTCTTCACGTTCTTTCTGGCATTTTGCAAAAAATGTTAACTCTAACTTTGCTTCTTCCTCTTTCCCTCCTTTAATATCTTCCGACGGCACAACTGCTGTTTTACCTTCTTCTAAAGCTGAACTCTTTGCTCAAACTTTTGCCTCTAATTCAACCTTTGACGATTCCGGAGCTATTCCTCCTCCTTCAACCCCCTCTAACTCATTTATGCCTGAAATTAGAATTTCTTCTAAAGATGTCATTTCTGCTCTCTCTGAGCTTAATACTAAGAAGGCGTACGGTCCCGATGGTATTCCTCCTGTGGTTCTCAAAACTTGTGCTTCCGAGCTTGCACCGTGCCTCGGTAAACTATTTCGTCTTTGCCTCTCTACTTCAACATTCCCTTCTTGCTGGAAACGTGCGCTCATTCAGCCTGTGCCGAAGAAGGGGGACCCCTCTCAACCCTCCAACTACCGTCCTATTTCTTTGACCTCCGTTCTTTCTAAAGTTTTCGAATCTATCCTTAACAGGAAGATTTGGAAACATCTCAATTCTTTTAATCTTATCTCAGATCGCCAGTATGGCTTTCGTAAGAAACGCTCTACGGGTGATCTTCTTTCCCTTCTCTCTGACTCTTGGTTCCTCCGCTCTTCGGCATTTCGGTGAATCTTTAGCAACCGCTGGACATATCGAAAGCCTTCGATAGAGTCTGGCACAAAGCTTTGATTTCTAAACTTTCCTCTTTCGGTATCTATCCTTCTCTCTGTGATCTTCTCACTAATTTCCTTTCCGGTCGTTCTATAGCATCTGTTGTAGATGGCCACCGTTCATCCTTTAAATCTATTAATAGTGGTGTTCCTCAGGGTTCTGTCCTATCCCCAACACTTTTTCTACTTTTCATTAATGACCTTCTCTCTATTACCTCATCTCCTATCCACTCCTATGCTGATGACTCCACCCTTCATTATTCCTTCCAGTTTGAAAAACGTCCCACCCAACAGCAGTTGATAGACTCGAGAAGGGTAGCCTTGGAGCAACTAACCTCTGATCTTTCACTTATTTCAAATTGGGGCAGAGAAAACATGGTTGTTTTCAATGCCTCAAAAACTCAATTCCTTCCATCTCTCCACTCGACACAATCTTCCACACAACTATGATATCTTCTTCGAAAACACACAACTCAAGCCTTCATCTGTTCTTAATATTCTTGGTGTTTCTTTTTCTCGTGATCTTTCTTGGAAAGATCACATTACTTCTCTTTCTAAACAAGCTTCTAAGAGGTTGGGTGTTCTGAGGCGCCTTCAGAATTACTTCACGCCACCCCAGTTGCTTGCTCTGTATAGGGGTGCTGTTCGCCCCTGTATGGAGTATGCTTCGCACATCTGGGGTGGTTCCACACACACAGCTCTCCTAGAGAAGGTGGAGTCTAGGGCATTTCGTCTCATCAACTCTCCTGCTCTTACTAACTCTCTTCAATCTCTTTCTGCCCGTCGAATTGTTGCGTCACTCTCTCTTTACTATCGTTATTACAACAGACACTGCTCTTCTGAAATCTCTCGTCGCATACCTCCTCCATTGAGAAGAGCTCGTGCGACACGCCTTTCTACACAGTGTCATCCTTTCTCTGTCCAACTCTCCGACCCCAGACTTAACCGCTACCGCTATGCTCAATCTTACATATACTCTACTGGTAAAGTCTGGAACACACTCCCTTCATCTGTTTTCCCAACTTCCTTTGACTTACATACTTTCAAACGCCGTGTATCTAGACACGTCGGCCTCCATCGACCATGATATATATCTTCCAAACTCCGGTGGAATTTGGTAGGCCTCTGGCCTTTGCCCACCGGAGGATATATATATATATATATATATATATATATATATATATATATATATATATATATATATATATATATATATATATATATATATATATATATATAATATATATATATATTATATATATATAATGCTTTTCAGCATTTCAGTGAACCTTTTGCTGTCATGTTGGACATATCAAAAGCCTTCGATAGAGTCTGGCACAACGCTTTGTTTTCTAAACGTTCCTCTTTTAGAATCTATCCTTCCCTGATTTCCTTTCCGGTAGTTCTATAGCAGCTGTTGTAGACGGCCATCGTTCATCCTATTAATAGCGGCGTCCCTCAGGGTTCTGTCTTATCCCTATCACTTTTCTACTTTTCATTAATGACCTTCTCTCTATTACTTCATCACCTATCCACTCTTATGCTGATGACCCCACCCTTCATTAAAGCCAGAACGGTTGCCTAGAAGCAACCTCTGATTTTTCTCGAATTTCGAATTGGAGAAGAGAAAATATAGTCGTTTTACTGGTGCACAGTCTATTTTCCTTCATTAATTTCGGAAACAGAGGTTTTCAATCCAACTTAATCTTTGCTGAACACTACCCCTCTTCTTCTAGACCTCACCCCTTGTTCTTGACCAAAACTCAGGTGCTTGAGCATTCTGATAGCAAACCATTTTCTGTTTCCTTTTACTCTCTCTATCCTTAATTTTCAGTCAAAGTCATTTTTTGTGCATATGTGAGCAACGATTTTGTTTGCTCTTGTGTCTATTTTGGAGTTTTTAAAATTTTCCACCTTGTGGCTTAAGCTCTCTTGCCATTCCACGATTAAATTAATTTGGCGTTTATTTCTCCTAATTCTACTGACTATCTAAACTCCAAAATATAGCACATTCTCTCTTCTTCCTGCTCGGAAACCATCATATTAGTGATTTCACTGTTCACCACCTCCAATGGCTCTCTTATGGTTCTCATGATACAGCCGGAAAACGTGCCTTCCAACTCTCTGTTCAAAATTACCTTGAGCAGTTGGTGCAGCTCCCTGATCGTCCTGGAGATGAACTCAACATTCTAGACTTTTTTTAAAACTTCTAATCCTTTCCTTTAACATTGTTAAGCTCTTTCGTCCTCTGGATACCTCCCATCACCATACCTGTGTTCCTTCTTTTATCTTTTCGGGCATTTCACAAGAAAGACTCTCGCCTATTGCGAGGAAACGTATGTGGTATTTCGGTGCGCAAGCTGGTCGTACTTCTTTGATTTCCCATGAAATGATTATAAATTCCGTGGGAGGGGTCCTTCGGAGTGTGCAATGCGCATTACCGATGCGATTCTCTATGGAATAGAGGTGTACATTCCATAACCTTTCCCTATTACTAAACTTTACAAATCTTGGTTTAACCCTGCTTGTTCTCGTGCTATCCACAGCAGGGATGCTGCCTTCAGGAATAACGGTCATCTTCAAACTCCAGAAATTCATGCAATTTATATTTCATCCCGAAATTGTGCAAAATCTATTCTTTGTAACACCAAAAACTTTGTGTTGAAAATGCAATAATCTTTCTCGTTGCTCTTCCTCACGCTCTTTTGGCATTTTATATAAAATGTCAACTCTTTGTTTCATCCACTTTCCTTCTCTAGCATCTTCTGACGGCACAACTGCCGTTTTGCCTTCTTCTAAAGCTGCACTCTACCCTCAAACTTTTGCGGTTGTTAGTTCTGATGCGCCTTTGTAATAATTTATTCACACCACCCCAGTTGCTTCCTCTTTATAGGAGGGGTGCTGGCCCCTGCATATCTGGAATGGTTCACTCATACAGCTGTCCTAGAAAAGGTGGAGTCTAGGGGTTTTCGCTTTATCAATTCTTCAGACTACTAATTCTCTGCAGTTTCTTTCTGCCTGTCGAATTGTTGCGTCACGCTATCAATACTGTCTTTAATGCAACGGACACAGCGCTTCTGAACTTTCTCGTTGCATGTCTCCTCCACTGAGATGGACATGTGCCACACGCCTTTGTGTACAATCTCATCCTTTCTCTGTTCAAATCTATGACTCCCAGCCTTAACAACAATATTTAATTTTACAATTATTCAACTGGTAAAATCTGAAACACACTCCCAATATCAATTTTCCCAAACTTCCTTTGGCTTGCCATTTTCAAACGCCATGTTTCGAGGAATGTCGGCCTGTAACTTGACTAGGTTTCCGGTATATCCCCAACTCTAATGGAAATTGGTAGGGTTCTGATCTTTGCCCACCAGATATATATATATATATATATATATATATATATATATATATATATATATATATATATATATATATATATATATATATATATATATATATATATATATATATATATATATATATATATTATATATATATATATATTAAAAATATTAATTAAAAATTTTTTATAAATTAATAATAATAATAACAATAATAATAATAATAATAATGATGATAATGATGATGATAATCACAATAATAAAAAATAATAATAATAATCATGATAAAAAAATTTAAAATATGACAAACTTCAGTCACAGAGTAGCTATCGTTCTACAGAAATTGTAACTTTTCTGTCATGCAAGATTTTGATATCGGTCGTTTTTTACCGATACCGATTCTTACAAAACTTTTATATACCGATTTCAGATACTAGCTGATACCAACACTGATACTTGACTCCATCTCTAATATATATATATATATATATATATATATATATATATATATATATATATATATATATATATATATATATATATATATATATATATATATATATATACCTTTTTTTTACCTTCTCACCCCCTGACCACCCCTTGTTGAGGCGGCCACACTTCGCTAATGAAGCCTCCCGCCGCAGACGGTCTCGACCAGAGATCTTCCAAAGAAGTGATGCCCCAGAAGATTTTGGGGCGATAGTTGGAGGGACAGTCTAAAAGAAAGTGTTCCACGGTCTCCGGGGCCCTTTTGCATCTGGTACAAGTGGAAGATGTTGCCTGGTTTAAGATTGAAATTGTGTTTGTAATCTTGTAAGTTTGGGTGGTGCCCGCATCTCAATCTTGCTAGTGAGATTTGTAAGTGTCTTGGGAGGTTGTTGGAGTTGGTGTTTATTTCGGGAGGTGCTTCGTTAAGGATGCTGTTTGGAGGTCTGTTGATCATATATGAATGTGTTAGTTGAGTGTGTATATGTTTGGTTGTTGTGGTATTGGGGGGAGGAGGGGGTATGTGATTTAGGATCTGTTTGTAAAAGGCGCCGGTGGACGATGGAGGCTGTTAGTCTCTCTGTGGGGTAGGTTGTAGGAGAGTATTGTGACATGGGTGAGTGGGTAGACGTGTTTTTGCGTAAAATTGGGTGCCTATCATTTCGAGGTGATTCCTTATAGGTAGTATCTTGGTTTCGTTATGTAGGTGTTGTTGAGGGGTTGTGCGTGTGCAGCCGGTGATGGTGCGAAGGGCTTTATTTTGCGTTATTTGGAGTGTCGTTAAGTTTTTGTCGGAGAGCAGAGGGTGCCAGACAGGGGAGGCGTAGTTAATGGTGGGGCGTATAAATTGCTTGTAGATAGCAATTGAGGTTTGTATGTTGTTGTTTATGTCTGTGTTGGCCACTGTTTTGAGGATGTTGAGTTTTCTGTTTGCGGCTGATGTGGTATTTTGAATGTGCTTGGAGAAAGTGAGGTGAGTGTCAAATGTTAGGCCGAGAATTTTTGGGGTTTTGTTGAGGGGTATGGGGTGTTGTTTAGTAGGACTTGTGGGTGGGTGTTGGATATGTGTTTGTCTGTTGTTATAAGGGTTATGGAGGATTTGTTTGGGGATGCCGTCATCCTGTTTTCTACTAGCCAAGTTTGGAGTTGTGTTATGTAGTCTTGTGTGAGAGATGTTGCAGTGGTGAGGTTTTTGTGAGTGGTGGTAATAGTTAAGTCGTCGGCGTATGATATTATGCGAGTGAAAGTTGTTTGGGGTTGAGGGAGGTCTGCTGTGTACAGGTTGAATAGAGTGGGGGAGAGTATGGCTCCTTGGGGAACTCCGTTCTTAATGTTGATGGTACGTGATTTATGGCCGTTTTGTTGTATTTGGGCGGTTCTTCCTGATAGGAAGTTGGTTAGCCATTTCTTAGTGTTTGTTGGGATGTTGGATTGGAGGATTTTATGGATAAGATTATATATATATATATATATATATATATATATATATATATATATATATATATATATATATATATATATATATATATATATATATATATATATATATATATATATATATATATATATATATATATATATATATATATATATATATATATATATATATATATATATATATATATATATATATATATATATATATATATATATATATATATATATATATATATATATATATATATATATATATATATATATATATATATATATATATATATATATATATATATATATATATATATATATATATATATATATATATATATATATAGGGACAGACCGGGGTTGGAATTTGGCCGGGGCCGGGGTCACCCAAATTTGGCCGGGGCCGGGGTTCTGGCCGGGGTTTCCTAAAATTTGTAAAGAGGTCAAAAGCACTGAAATTTAAGGTTAAGAAAATTAGATATAAGGTTTATTTAATTGTAAGGAAGGAGTAGAATAGCCAACATTCACTTAAATAAATGATTATATGCATTTTCTCTAAAAAAAAAAATCAAAAAATTACAGTTTTGTATAGTTAAAGTTTAAAAAAAGAACAAAAATTAAAAAAAAAAAAATTATAATTCATAATAGTGATTCAATAGGTTTACTTAAGTAAGACCCTAAGGTAAAGTTTGGAAAAATGTAAGATATAAAATTATCAATTTAACCTGTATTTATACATATCATTGTTATTTTATTGCCATGTATCAAACTTGTATCATTTAGCTGCATTATTTAAAAATTATTATTTTGTTTATACTTTCAGTCAATAATATGGCTAAAAGATCAGCTTCTGCAGTATTTGAATACTTTACAATGTTTCAGGATAGGCTCGAAATAGCTAAATGTTAACATCTGCAGTCAGAAAATTAGAAGAGAACCTCCGGGTGCTACAAGTAAAAAAATTTCAACCAAATCTTTTTGGAGTATCTAAAATCAAAACACAAAGATGAACATTCACTAGCAGAAAAGGAGAGGTCAAAAGAAACAGAAAAGAAAAAAAATCTTAATTTTCTTATATTTTGTTTGAAATTTTTTTTTTTTATTATTTGACTGATTGAGCTGAAATTTTCAAAGTATGTGAATTTTTTCACGAAGTTCTGAGTTGATTTCGAGCATTTTTTTGAGTCTATAACGGTTTGAAACTTATTTGGACCCAAAGTTGAAAAAAATGAATAACTGGATCAAACCACTGGTCCACATGAGCTGAAAATTTAGCTGAATACCTTTGCCCCAATTTCTTGCATTGGTGGGAATAGGTTTTTGATATCACGTCTAGGAAAAAGTTATAAAAGCACTTGAAAAAAAAATTGCAAAAATCTTACCCTTCTGGAGGAAAAAATTATTTATAAAATAACGCTACCTACTATTTTTTTTTATTTGTGAATATTGTTTAGAAGAGGGCAGGGCAACAATATTTATTTAGTGCATATTTAAATGCTCTTTGTTTGAAGCGAGATATAGCCTCACAAACTTTGGGAATTTTTGAAATTTGGCCAAAAATGGACCTTTTTGAAGGCTATATCTCAAAACCAACGAATGTCATCGAATAAAGTACATAGAGGAATTTGTAGCCCCACCCCTCCTCTATACACACCAAAAATAGGAAATGTCATAGTTGTATTTTTTTTTTTTTAAATTTTGTCTCAAAAAAATTTTTTTTTTTTTCTATAGTTGGTCAGTTTTTGGCTTATAACATTTTTCCTATAACTCTGGGAACAAAAGTCTATTAGAGACTTTTGTATCCCATTTAATTTTGAATAAATACTCCAATTTTCAGCTCATTCTAAAAAGTGGTTTGGCACCGCCATTCAATTAAAAAAGGGTAAAATTTCAACAAAAAAAAAAAAAAAATAAATAAAACTTTTAACCGTAATAGACTCGGAAAAACGCTAGAAATGGACTTTTCTTACCGGTAAAAAATCTATATAACTGAAAGTTTCAGCAGAATCGGCTGAAAATTAAAAAAAAAAAAATTTTAAGTATAATTTGCCATTTTAACCCCGGCCGGCAACCCCGGTTTTCCCTGATATTTGGCCGGGGCCGGGGTCAGTAAAAATGGCCGGGGTTGGCCGGGGCCGGGGCCCCGGTCGGTTCATATATATATATATATATATATATATATATATATATATATATATATATATATATATATATATATATATATATATATATATATATATATATATATATATATATATTTATATATATATATATATATCAATAAAAAGTTTTCAAAATAAAATAAAATTTTAAACAAATTTCGTTCACATAGTTACTAACCTGTGTGGTTTTCTTCGTTCTCTACATAATACATCATCAAAATATCTTTGCCAGCACTTGGCATGCATAGCATGCCCACAAGATGATATATGAGCACCCCAATGAAGATCTAATGAAAGTAACAGAGTATCATGAGTATCTGGGCTGAGGAGGTGTCCAATACTTAAACCGTTTTTAGAGAGTACAGTAGATCGCTGGACCAAAGCCCCTAATACCATTGCACGCATGTTTCCAGTTTCATTTGAAGATGAAGGAAGTGCTGAATCATCTTGATGGCAAAGAATACAAGTATAACTGCAAAATAATATAAATTCCATTACAAAATTATGTTGTAAAAATGGATACAAATTTTTGCATTATAAGAAAAAAAAACAAAAACAAAAACAGATAAACTCTCAATATAGTTCAATTAACTTTGATAAAAACACTAAAAAAATTAACTTTCGAATTACATTTTAACTTTTATAGCTTACATGTTGTCTTTATGAGAGGAAAGTGTCTGATTTGGTCCAACAGCAATCATATTTTCTGGTGGAAGAGGGCTCGTATCCATTAACGAAGAAGGCATATCAGCTGGAGTATTGTCAACATCTGGAGTCTCCTTGAACAAGCTTTCATTCTTAAGAATGAAGTTTTTCTGCAAATTGGCCATTTTACTCATGATTCTTGCTTTACGTTCTGCGGCCATGTCAGCTTTTCTTTTCTTTTCTGCTGACGCAGAGGTGCTTCCTAAGGAGCTGCTACTATTACTACTATTTGATTCTGAAGTTTTTTGTCGGTGTTTGGCTGGCTCAGAAGCAGATAATCTTTCAACCTCATGATACCTATATATATATATATATATATATATATATATATATATATATATATATATATATATATATATATATATATATATATATATATATATATATATATATATATATATATATATATATATATATATATATATAAACCAAAAATACAAAGTTCATTTTTATTATCACAGGCCAAAGTTTTAGAAATATCCTTTTCCATTTTCAAGGCCAATAAAATTAAAATTTACATTAAAAATACTTAATACTAAAATTCAAATTGAAAATTTAAAAAAAAATAGCATTATAAATAAAAATTGCCTATCTACATGGTGGAATACTAAAATTAAACAATGTAGAAAATAACAAATAATTAAAACTATTTCTGGTTGGTTGACTATAAACATGTGATTAGTCTATTTACAAGGAAATGAAGAAAATTATTACTAATGTAGGAAGAATTTATTTAATAAATATTGATACTGAAAATAACAAGCTCTCTCGTACATCATTGTACTAAAACTTTAAAATCATTGTCACCAATTTTATATTTACAAGCCAAAGAATGATATCTAATAGGTGAATATTCTTTTACAGATAATTTCTAAGCCTAATGACTCACTCCCCCGGGACCGTCAACGTGAACCCTAAGCATACGCTCCTTCCATAGGAACCCAGATTTGCAACAATTCTGGCGAGATCCATCTAAACACTTTTCTCAATACAAAGGGACAAAGTTGCATACAAAGTTCATGTGCCAGGTAATCTCGTCATAAACAAATTCAAATCATGTTATGTGGGGCTATTTATTATTCGTCAGGCTCATGAGAATGACCTTACTCATGCAATCTCCAGGGTAAATAAGCCGCATTCAGATATTCGTCCTCATTATTCACAACTACGTCCGTGGATAGAAGTTCCTCGTTACTTACGAGATAATCTCCATTTCAAGTTATTACTTTCCTCAGAAGTGGTGGATGATGATCATCGGATTGAAGAAGTAAGAATGGATGAAGGGACAGAGATCCTGGACATTGATGATAATCATGTTGCTAAGCTGGTTTTATTCAATTCATCAGAAACTGAATGCGAAGAAAATGATTTTTTAAGTTTTGAGATTAATTCAATATTATCTTTAGACGAAAATTCATGTTTTACTAGGGAATATTGAAATATTAGCTTTTCTAGTGCCAAAACTCCAACTGCTAATAGTTTAGGTACATTTCACACACCACCTTTTAAGAAAATGAACACAACATCCACAATTATACCCGTAGAAACAACACTTGTGGTTTCCATTATCATTCTGTTGAAACATATTTGGGTCAAAATCTGATGAGGGATGAAACTGACGTGGAAGTTGGTGTGAATGTTCTCAATGAAAGGGAGTCTGAATCGTGGTTGAGTTCTTCTGTTAATTTTCTGGTAATCTAAATATATTTTACAACTTTCGCCCTAAGGGTGAGGGTTGTGCCTATATAAACATTGACACTCCAGTAACAAGTCTTGAAAATCTTGAATATCCTAATTTCGATATACCATGGCTTAAAATAGTTCTTCCTACTACTACCATTATCTTGTGTGTTCTGCTACTGTTCCTCTAATGAAACATTCTTCCTATTCTTTTTTAATAGCTCACTACCTCTCACGAAACTGTTACATCTTCTCATCCAAATGCTGAGGTCCTCTAATTAGGGGATTTCAACGTACATCACACTAAGTGGTTGGGCTCCTCTCATACTAATACAAGTGGGGGGAGGAGGTTAAATCATTAAGTATTCTTAACGATCTGGAGCAACTGATTAGAAAACCTACACACATCATAGATCTTCCCAGCTATCTCTTAAACATACCTGACGTGTGCTTCACCACTACTCTTTCTTGTTACAATTACACCATTTTCATTCCTTTCGGTAACTCTGAATACAATTTCGTAGCTCTAAGTATAACACTTATTCTTCAGCAGCTCAACCCTACCATAAACGTACTTTCCAGCACTTTGATCAGGCTAACTGGAGGGCATTCTTGGAATAAATCCTGCTTTGACACTGTGGCTGCTTTGGTGTCTGCCTAAAGAGTGAGAGCGGTGATAGCTAATGGGATGAGCAGGTTCAATCCCTCTTCAACTAAATATTTATCTTCCCAAAGTCCATGGTTTGACGGCGCCTGCTTTCGTGCCATTCAGGAAAAAGTGCGAATCGGACGTGCAAAGACTCTTCCGTCATTTTTCTAATTTTCATTCTGCTCTGGATTGTTGCACGGATATACTTTGAAGTGCCAAGTGTGCTTTCACAAAGAGAAAGTGTGTTGGGCTCCTTGGTTCACCTACTAATAAAAATTACTGGCCTCTTGCCAAAAATATCTCCAGTAACCTTTGCAAATCATCTTTTCTTCATCTTATTCGATCTGATGTTTTTGTAGCTAACACTCCTGCTGAAAAAAAGGTCAATCACTCCAGCCTCCTTTTTTCATCTATTTCCAGCAAGGATAAATCGGCATCCCTCCTCATCTAAGTCTATATATTACAATGGTGATGACTCGACATTCCATTCTCTTTCACACTTTAAAGAGTTGCTTCTCATCTGTATCTTTGATTCTTTCTTGCTGGTCTGGATGAAATATCCAATGTGGTTCACATCAATCTTGTGAAATTCAACACTTCTTAAAAACTCCAACTTCCATAAATCTCTCTCTCTCTCTCAAAGACAGCTACCTTTCATATTTTTTTCAACAGTTCTACCGTCTCACCTGTAAACAAGATAAACATTTCTTGATTTAAAAAAAAAAAATTGGAAACTTTTTTTTGATTTTTGCTAGTTAGTTTCTAAGTCGGGTGGTATGATTAGTCTGTGAATGCTTTCCTCTTCTCAGTTACTCCGACTATACAAGGATCCCATACAACTTTATATGAATTACGGCTACTCCTGTCTGAGGAAAGGATGGGTGGATGGGAGGAAGGCTCAAATTCACTCTTTTGGAATAGGTACAGTACAAGGTTGAAAGACTATTAACTGCTCTTTACTTTCGCACACTCTTGACCATATTTTTGTTCGGTGACGTTGGTGCTCTTTCTTTTTTCTATAAATATTATAGAGAAAGTGCTAGAGAGGGTTAATGATTCGTGTAACGACATCTTTACAATATCCTCGCTGAATAATGTATGCAATATCTTCAAATGAATTATGCACTGACATTTGCAACTCCAATCTTGTTCGTTGTGGTGCCAACTCCTTCCAACTTCAGTTTTACCAAGAAATCCACTTTCATTTTATTATTTCCTACGGAATTTAAACTCTATAGTTTAAAGCTTGCATCTTTGTTCACATGAGAAATTTGTGCTAGGTGTGCTCCTTTTTGCAAATTTATGCTTTCTCTTCGTGCAGGATTTAAAATTTTTTTAACATAACCCAATAAAAGAAAGAATTTCTTAACAGAATTATAGTCCGTTTTGTTGCAAGCAATGTTTTAAAGCATTTAAAAAGCCTAAATTTAAATATAGCATGCGCTTCATTCATTAATAATCTATAAAATTTGAGAAAAAGAACAATCACTAAAAATAATGAATATCTCACAAATATACGTTATAAATGTATACCACAATTTCCAACACATATAGGACACTTAGGCTAAATATATCTATAATAAAGAAATTATTCTGTATGAAACTAAAGTATTCAATTTTTAAGGACAAATCTTCAATATTTTAAAGAAAATTGGACAGAGCTTTTTGAAATGGTTGGGCATACAGTTGCAGTCATATTATATATATATATATATATATATATATATATATATATATATATATATATATATATATATATATATATATATATATATATATATATATATATATATATATATATATATATATATATATATATATATATATATATATATATATATATAGCCTATGTAAAGTAAAGAATCAATAAAATAAATGAATTTTGTTAACTATTTACCTATTTATCGTCCATTTTAGGATATCTTTATGTGTAATGGCTCGTGAACTTCCTGTTAGGAACTCTAATAATGGTAAAATATAGTAGTTTTGAGCTTTAGAAGTGAAACGAAAATAAGGGTCTTTCATTTTTATATATCTCTCCTCCTCATGTAGTGCGTATCCAATCAGGTGAAGAACGATCTGCAGGTGCGATTCAGTCACACTTTGACTCTTAGTTTCCCCAATTCTGTATATATATATATATATATATATATATATATATATATATATATATATATATATATATATATATATATATATATATATATATATATATATATATATATATATATATATATATATATATATATATATATATATATACACAGGGTGAGTTGGGAGGAATGTACCAAACTCAAGGAGCAGATTGAACAAAGGATAATAATGTAAAAAAACACATATGTTCTTACCCGATTTACATTTGTTTTCATTTTATAGCGTAATGAAAAACAAAATATACGTTAACATATCGGTTATCATAGCGTTATTTTAATAAATGTTCGAAAATACCGCCATTTTCGGCTTCGTTTACAATGAGCGGCTGTTCCTCTCCTGATTGCTTCATGTCTTCTGCAGCATTTTGAACACGTCGAATTAGTGCATCCCGAGTGTCCACTTTTACTCTGTATGCGTCACCTTTGAACCAACACCATAAACAATAATCTAGTACTGTGAGGTCTGGAGAACTTGAAGGCCAACTAATTGGACCACCGCGACCAATCCAACACTCTGGAAACCTTTCGTTCAAATGTTGCTTGACCTGACGAGCGAAATGTGCAGGTGCTCTATCATGCTAAAAGTACATATGCATTCGGATGTTTAGAGGAACATCCTCCAATAGTCCTTGTAATTCATTTTGTAAAAATTCGAAATAGTGGTCTCCTGTGAGGCGATTCTTAAATATGAAAGGGCCAATTAAATGAACATGTAAGCACTGTCATTATACACTGACACATTAGCAGTAAGTAAAATTAACCATATCTTCTTATCCGATTGTCATTTGTTTTCGAACATTTATAAGCTTTGTGAAGAAGCAGAAAATGTTGAGGTCAATGGTAGTATTTTGGAACATTTAATATTAAATTAACACTATGATAGCCCAAATGCTAAAACACGATATTTTGTTTATTGTCATCATGCTATAAAATGAAAAGAAATGCAAATCGGATAAGAACATTTTTTTTTTTTTTTTAATCATTATTATCCTGTGTACAACACACTCCTTGAGTTTGGTCTGTTCCTCCAGACTCACCCTATATATATATATATATATATATATATATATATATATATATATATATATATATATATATATATATATATATATATATATATATATATATATATATATATATATATATATATATATATATATATGTTAATTCAGTAAAAAAAAAAGTAATATTTTCTCAATTACCTTTGAAGAATAATTAAAACAAGATGTAGAAACACATCACATTGCAAAATATTGACTAGAAGAGTAAAACTATCTGTGAATTTTGGAGGAATGGGAGGTGGACAACATATGTCTTCACCAGAAGTCTTTTTTCTATTTCTCTGAGCTACCTGTTCAACAAAGAAATAAAAAACCAAATAAACTCTCTTGAACTTTAAATACTACACTTGAATTTACAATAAATTTATAATTACTAGCACGATTCAAGAAGTTAAAAAAAATACCCAATATAAAATAAGTGATTCAATACCTCCGATTTACTTTGTTCTTCCTTTGTGTAATGGTAAAAAAAGAAATTATACTCTGAATAAAATTCCTTTTTCAATTCAAAATATCCTTTACCCTCTCCCGAAGGCTTTTTGAACAATGCCACAGAATCTATAACCTGAAATTATCAAATAAATCATCATTCCAATATGTTGTAAATGGTGAAAAAGTTGCAAGTTCCACATATTGCACAAAATACTTCAATCTTTTGATATTTCTAGGAAATATATATTGGAAGAAACAGAAAATACATTTGCTTACTTAATAAATGAAACACAAAAATTGATAAACACGAAGAATTAGTTTAATGGCATTATTATTTTTATTATTTAAATGAATACTTAAAAATAACTAACTTTTTCCATTCCAGTTTCATGATTTACACCTTCTGGTAAGGCTTTGTTGAGAACTGAGTGGGGCATTGGCTCAATACAAAGCAACTGAATTATTTCCTTTTTAATACAGTCCTCTTCGTTGACACAGCCTACGCCTACTGTGTACCTTTCTGACACTAAATGTAACACTAAAGTTAAAAATTCTTCTGCTAATGCCACAGTCTGACGCAAATTATCTTCATCTGAGCTCTGCAATATTATAATGAAAGTAAGAACTGTAACAGCAACAACAACGATAATAACGATAATAACGATAATAATAACGATGATGATGATAATAATAATAATAATAATAATAATAATACTTTTTTGGATTACTCTCAATCATGGGCTAAATCCTATTTAAGAAGGGGGCATTGAAAAAATGTACATGGAGTTTCAAAAAAAACAACCCTATGAATTAAAAAATAAAAGAGAGAGAGAAATAAGACATAAGCACCATTACAATAGATGTTGAGAGTGATTTCGTGCAACCTAGATGCAGGTTCCTGTTCATTTCGTGACGTTTGCAGCCACTCACAAAGTCTTTTCACTTATGTTCAAAATCTCAATATGGTAGGGATGCAATTTTAACCTTATCTGTAGCCCTCGAATAGTTGCTGGTGACAGTCAAACAAGTGATTATAACTTTCTAAGAGATTTTCTGAGCGAAAGTATTATATGCTGCAGTACATTAGTAAGAGCGTTGGCACTTAACAGAGATGGTTGTCCTGGATTCTTTCAATTCTGTACAGACCTTGTTACAAATACTTTTTAATCAAACTTGGCATTGTCGATTTGCTTGAAACTGCAGATTGTGGAAACTTTATTACAAACTCTTCTATTAGACATCTGTATGATTTGTATACACAAGATGTTTCAACAATATATGTTCTTTGGAAAAGGTATATTGATAACACAACACAATGAAATGAACGCTCCAGTGAGACTGACGAACAATTTTGTTTTTTCCATGGCTACAGATGGTTTAAGTTTAATACAGAACTTTCATTTGACAGATGTAAAGGCAGCTACAGATGTAATGGCAGAAAATGAGAGCGCACGTAAGTTCTTCTCTTTTTACCTTTTGGTTGCATCTTGTATGAAACACCTGTTATTAGAAAACTCATCCAAACTCTAGTTAAATGTTAATTCCTCAGGTGGAAACATACATCATATGTAAAGTAATTAAACAACAGTAACAATAGAAGATGGTATGGAATTCCACATAAAAGAGGTGGCTGGGAAGGAGGTACCATATTTAACCAGTATGGATTTCCTAATTTTAACAAAATTCTTGTAAGACACGACAATTCAAATATTACATGAGTGTTGCAGAGGTGATAAAAAGAGAGTAGTCAGTTCCTACGAACAGCGCTCTCAAAATAGAGTTTGCTTAAGAGTTCTAGGGGATGAATGGGTAACTTCTTAGAAAAATCTTTTAATTTTTATTTATTTGACTTTTTATTTTTTAATTTCAAACAGTTTTTCTTTAAAAATATGTTGTGGTGCCATACTTGCTTCACACGATGTGAAGCATGTCTGCAAAACATAGAAGTACTTTTCTGTTGTCTCTTGACTAACCATCACTATACAATTTTAAAAAAATTTAATGTTAAATATTTGCAAGTTTCCTTTAATATGGAAAGATAAGATATAAAATGAATGAAAACCATTCTCCACTGATAATTACCTACTTCTTCCCGCATGTCATGGAACGGATTAATGTCATAAACAGAGGTTACTCTGTGTGTGTGTGTGTGTGTGTGTGTGTATATATATATATATATATATATATATATATATATATATATATATATATATATATATATATATATATATATATATATATATATATATATATATATATATATATATATATATATATATATATATCGGTATCGGTATCGGTAAAAAATTTGTATAGGAGTAAAGTATCGGTATCGGTATAGTATCGGTATCGGCATATTTTCAGGTATCGGGTATCGGCTTCGGGAAATTTTTAGGTATCGTATATAGGTATCGGTAAAAAATTTGGTATCGCTCCATATATAATATATATATATATATATATATATATATATATATATATATATATATATATATATATATATATATATATATATATATATATATATATATATATATATATATATATATATATATATATATATGAGCTGGGCACATTACTCATTTGGGGGGGGTGCGCGAGCGCAACTGGGCAACTCGGGATAAAGGTAGTGCGAAAGCGCAACTGCGTGACTTTTCAGATTCTCAAAAAGTACGCGACCGTCTTTAGCGCTACTGAGCGAATTTTTCTTTCTTGCGCGGCTAATGCGCAACTACAGAAAAGGTTTCAATATTACAAAGTATATATCCTTTCAAAAAAACTTTTTTTTTTATTTTTATTATTATTACATGAAAAAGTGAATAAACATTAATACATCTCCAGATTTTCCTCTTCAAAGGACAAGAGGTCCATGTTTCCTTTCATAAAGACTAACTGCTCAAAATTTAATAGCAGTTAAAGAGAACCTTTTTGACCTCAAAATATCCACACCAACAATAAATATTTGCTCTACAGCAGCATAACTAGGGATGGGTGTTTTCTACTTTATGAACAATCTGACCCAAGCCTGCCAATATTGAAAGAGAAAGTTGTCCTTGGTGAGAGGAGTCTTGGTATGGGTTTGCTTCCATCAATCCAGGTTTTGTTTTTTAGGGACCTCACCTAATTCATCCTGCCTCATTTCAGAATTATATTGACAACCCATAAGTTCTATTTCATCTGAAACTTCAGTAGACTCCATGAACGATGAGGAGTTATGTTGTTCCTTTTCTACTTTAGACCAAATGCTATGTATCAGAACTGTGATGTTTCTCTCCTTGACAGCTGTGAAATGTCAGGAACAATGCTCTCCAAGACGATAATGGTGCAACGGGGGTGGGTGAAAGTGGCCATAAGGACTCTCATGTCACTGTATAAGCAAGCTAGCCGCTTGTAATAAGCCTTCAATAAGGCCTGAACAAGTGGCGTGGAATGCCAGAGAGTACCACAGTCCCTCAGCCTCTCCAGGGGATACTTCATAAGGTGGAGTTGAGGTAAGAGGATTCCATGTAGGCCATGTCTATTATATATATATATATATATATATATATATATATATATATATATATATATATATATATATATATATATATATATATATATATATATATATATATATATATATATATATATAATTACTAAAATTATAAGTAAACTGGTGTGAAGTTTAAAAGCAATAGAAGTCTATTCATGTCATAAATTAAATCATTCGAGTATAAGTCGTAAAATTTAGATTTACAACTTAAAATCTACTCTAAAGAGGTTAGATATTAATTGACTGATTGCGCGCATCCAAGTCTTTATAAACCTAGAAGAGGGTGTTTTCAGCAGCTGCCAGGGGAGAAAAAAAATACTCAGCTGTTTACATTTTCCTCCCACAAAAATCCTGCCATAGGAAAGAATAGGAAGTTTTAGTGACAGGCCCAGCATGCCGGCTGCGTAAAAAGCTGCAGCTATAGTAACCAAGGCTACTAATTGCATATAGGACCTATGATAATTCTAGAGTAACACCACCTGACGGGCATCAGCCTATTGGGTTGGACGTCGGTGGATGATGATATGATATATATATATATATATATATATATATATATATATATATATATATATATATATATATATATATATATATATATATATATATATATATATATATATATATATATATATATATATATATATATATATATATACGATATTTTTTTAGCCGATAGTAGAGAGGTCAATTTAATACTTTTTTAAAATTATCGATTATTTTATATATCGGCATCCCTATGCATGGGTTCTGCTTTTGGTGAATAATTGAAGCTCAGCGATTTTTAACATCAAATTATCAAAGTAGGCGGGCAACAAAAATTTTTTTTTAAAGAAGTCACTAGTTGAAATAAACTGAAAATACTTACATATAAATCAAATCAAATTTTAATTTTATTAAATGATTACAAGTTAGCCTAAAAATTTGATGACAAAAAAAAAAAAAAAAAAAAAAAATTTTTTTTTTTGGAAATACCAAAAATATTCTCAGTTTTCAAAAGTCGCACAATAAAGTCATGTAAAATTTTTTCGATGCACTACTGAAACTGCGCGATTTTTCCTGACGTCTACGTAACTGTGCTACTTTTTCTTTTGTGCGAGGCTCGCGCAAGTGCCCAGCACTCATATATATATATATATATATATATATATATATATATATATATATATATATATATATATATATATATATATATATATATATATATATATATATATATATATATATATATATATATATATATATATATATATATATATATATATATATGCAGACACGTTTATTATTTCGGAATCTTCAGATCTTGATATCATGTGGTGGCTAAAGCAGAGCAGTCTAATTTGATATAACTGAAACTGGGAACAAAGCAATAATTCCCCCCCATAAAACAGGTGCATAACACTACAGGCCGAGCATTAAAATTCCTCCTGCTATAAAAAACGAAAAAATGTGACCTATGTTTCTCCGTATATATATATATATATATATATATATATATATATATATATATATATATATATATATATATATATATATATATATATATATATATATATATATATATATATATATATATATATATATATATATATATATATATATATATATATATATATATATATATATATGATTGATACCTTCATATAATTTATTTCATAATCTTTTCGTGCCCAATTAATCAAGTTGAAACGATTAAGGAGGTGAATTAAAAACTCATTTGCATCTATCAATGTTGCTGCCTCCTGAAGCAAAACGATGTCTCTGTCCAACATTTCTTGTCGACAACGAACGTTGTGATAATAATATATCTGATTTGTTAAAGAGAATCCATTTCGACGCCACATTCCTGAGCTTGCCTATTAAATTTTAAACATAATTAGGAAACTAAGTATTAAAACATTAGAAAGTTAGAAATATTATAAAACTATAGTCTACATCTTGGTCTCTGGAGCTAATCTCCGGCTCTGTAACCATCACCTGAACGCTATTCAAACATTAAATAATTTCGTTCACGTGAACCACAGGGAAATTCATCCTTCCCTACTCAAAATTGTTACCATAAGGGAATAAAAAAAATGGGTGAAATTTGAGACGTTAACAACTTTTCATACTGGTACATATCATTGCCAGAAGATAGTTAAACCATACAAAATCTTTATTAAACTTTTAAATAGCAGCAATTTCTTAAATTAAATTTCATTTGACTCATTTTCCACTACGATTGGGAAGTTGCAATCAAGTAAAAGTCCTGAATGTGCAACTTTTAACTAATTCCATAGGATTATGAAGTTGAATTTGGATAATTTAAGTACTACTACACAATCCTACTTTCCATTTATCTCAAGGCAAATTCACCAATTTAAATATAATGTTAATTGTTAACACATCCCATCACTTTTACCACAGACATTAGCCAATTGTTTATAAAAGGTGTGGCCTTCATTGTCCTACTTTTTTTTCTCCTTATTATAAATTTCTGTTGATATAATTCATATTAGCTTCCCACACTTTTAAATGCTATTCTCTTGAAATCTTTTAAAATTCTAAAAGCTTTACATACTTTCCACAACTTTACCCAAACTCGTACCAAAGTATTTTTATTTTAAAAATGAATGATTTTTTTTTTCTTTTTTTAACTAACTTCAAACCATAATTTCATGGTATAACGTCAATCAACTACTCTCAACCAGTTCTTCATATCACCCTGTTTAGGCATTGTAATCAGAATTTTTTTATGTTCTAAATAATATTTCATGAATTTCTCCTCAAATGATATCATTCTTAAATATATCTATCTGTTCCACATTTTTTCACTGTTTTTATTTTAGTTTTCTTCAATACATAATTATCAGCCTGAACACTTTGCTTCTTCCTTTTCTATCTTTCATGCATGTTCTAACTCTTCGTGTTATTTTTCAATTCTACCTACCTTCACATTTTCATGAATAGGGCTTCCTTAATCTCTTATCTTCTCTTATTTGATGCTCTACATTGCACCTTATTTTGTTACCACCTATGCAATTTAATAAATCAATAAATGTATTTTAGTAAATATTCTGGAAACAAAGAATCAATTTTTCCTCTATTGTATAAATAATATATTTGAGTATTTATTGTCCTTAAAGCTTTCCTCAACATTAAACCAAAGCTGCAAACTTTTCTCGTCATAGGTGCTTTATGGGTTCATATTCACTCAAAATCAAAGGTCATTAACTTTTTTAACACTATCTCAACAACACTCTTAAGATTTCTTAATGCTGACTGTTTTGATGCTCATTCACGAAAGAATTCTGCAGGACAACTGAATTCGTAAAAAGAGGTGGCCTATTATAATTTTTTAACGTTTGCTATTCATTCAAACATGCACAAAATATATTTAGCAAAATAATATTTTCCTTTCCAGTGTAACTTCCGTGAATTTTTGTCTATTACATTATCGAAGCACTTATTTTTTTACGACTGACATGGATAGTGTGATGTATCATAAATGCTAATTTACACTGCATTTACGTAAAAATTAATGAATTTCTTTAGTTTACTAAAAAAAAAAAAAAATTTTTTTTTGAAAAAATATCATTGTGAAATAAGTTTTAGTTTGATAAAATCTTAATAACATTTAATGAAATTAAAAGTTATATTAAAATATAATACAAATAATAATAATTCATGTACAATACCTGAGCAATCATAACTTGAGTTCTAAGAACAGGTTCCATCAATTCTTCTGGCGAAGGTTTTCCTTTGACACTAAATTCAACAGAATTGTAATTAAGTCCATATTTTTCAAGCTTCAAAGTTAGTCCTGCTACAAGACGAGAAAGAGGGAGGTGGAGAGAGACAGGTGCCGATGATACGTCATATTCAATACAAGATACAGAATAATGTAATAATTCTCTAACATATCTTCTCCGCATGTCTTCTGTAGTTTGCTCTCCAAGTGCCTTTAAAAGCATTCTAAATAATTTATAATGAGTTGTTAATTTAAAAGGTTAGCAGATTAATATATGAATTATTTACAATGAAGATTCAATCCATTTTAGTGGCAAACCTGTATGATTTTATTAAAACAACAAGATCTGAGGCAGCCCACTCAACAACTAGTGGAACAATAGTAGAAAGTTTAAGATGCAAGTTAAAAGCAGACTCCCATTCTGGTTCGAATTCCATGTGTTGCCACACTTGTCGCACCATTGGATCCATACCCTGCAATGAAAATGTACCATAAAATATACCAAAGGAAATTTCAATGGTTTTCCATGTTTCCAAGTAAAATCGATCAAGAATATATAGTCTTCACACTTTACTAATAATAATAAAAAAAAAATTTTAATTTGATTTTTTTAAATGGTAAATTCTAAATTACAAAGCAAAGCTGATAAATAGAACTTGACAAAATTAATTTTCTTCCAATAGAATAAATGCACATCAGATTTGCTGTAGGATGTCTAGACTTTTATGTAAAAACTTAATAATACGTAACGTCCTAATTCACATGTAGTCATTATCAAATCATTGTGATTCTGAATAATAATAATAAAGTTAACATAAATTAATAATATTTACCCTGAAGAAACACCATTTTATAAAACCCAGTATGATAATTTATAAATTTCACAAAAATCCTAATGTGGATTCAGTGGGATAATAACAGTGGGAGACTGATTATGGAATCTAAATAATTCTGACCCAGTTAATCTTAATCTATTAGCATTATTTTAAAGTTTGAAATCCACATTATGGTATCAATGTTTCGACGCTTAGTGCGATGTTTACAGCAGCAAGGTGGAAAAAGTGATCTTCTATAAATCAGAAAACTACATAAATGAAGAGAATAATTAGCACATTGAATAGAATTTTGAGGATATCATCTGAAGTAATTCTACTGTGTTGGGAATCATTTGAAATTCATTGCAAAAAAAATCTTATTCACAAATTTTTTCATACAAGGTGCAATTATTCCAAGATTAAAAAGAAATATATAATAAACAAAGCCTTACATATACTGTCCACAAGCAAGAATTGCCAGAGAATTTAATGAATTTATTCATTATTTGAAAATAAGTGATGAAGACAATTTCCAATTAAATGATTTTGTAAAGAAGCAGAAAGTTCAGTAGAATACAGAGTATCAAGAATATAAGAGTAGTTCACCAATAAGAATTACATCCCATGAAATGTACGGTCTATGCATCCCAAAGGCCTATAGAACCATTTTTCTTTGAAGACAATGATGTCAATGCTGTAACTGCAAATGGCAGGTAATAAGTTATGAAATTGCACTTAAAATAGCCCAGTTATGCGGGGCTGAAAATGGCTGTAAAATGCATGATACAGTTTTGCACATTTTTCTTTTTTCTTTTTTTTTTAAATTCATGATTTGTACTTTACTATTTTATGGTGAAACAAAATATATATTTAAATTTAAGAACTTTTAAATCCTTTTGTGATTTTTATACAACTTTGCACAGTTCTTAGTAAAATAACGATAGAGTTTTAGGAAAGGTAAAATTTCATAGATGAGAGATTGCTATTATGTTCAGGTTCATATACATATTTATTAATAAACAGTGATAAAAGAATCAGAAGTGATTAAGATGAGGAAGCCAGGATTTGAAAATGATTAAAATATCAGCATGAATGTTCTCTGATTGACCCTGCTACCCTGTGTTATGGGTTTCAGTGACAGATGTCCCTCTGTTTTCACAGCCATGACCGAAATAGACTGAAGATGAAGCTTCTACACAAGTGTAAGAATATGCCACTCCTGATCTGAGCTGAGCAGCCAATCATTTCTCCTATTGAAAGATGAAAATTCTAAGCTGATTTAAGAGGATAAAATGGACCTTAATATAGGACAAGTTAACTTCCAGGAATTTGTCCATCCTCTTTTAAGTAAGATAACCATCATTTCAAGAAAAGGGAGGACAGAATACAAATTTTTCTCATAAACCAGCAGCATCTATTGTTTAGAAGTGAAAGGAGTGAAAGAGATCATTACAAATATGCTTGTCAGTCAACTGATCAAAACTGTAATTGCAAAGAAATGCAAATTACTGATGCAAGTCAATACAGATGAAACAATTTTAAAACTCAAACAGATCAGTGTGACCAGGATATATTAAAATTGGTGATGAAATTGATGGCTTCACTGTTTTAAGTATATATTGAGTAATTGGTGAGAGTAATAGTTCTTCACCTCCATAGTAAAAAATATTCTGATCAATAGAATTTATATAATTACAGAAGAGAGGATGTTTCCAGAATACTCAATGGATAAAATAGAGCATAGAAACATTGACTGCTGCATTTAAATATCTAGTTGTTAAGTGATTCCAAAATATGATTAGAAAAGTAGGGTCGATAGGTAACCCAATTATCACACCATCCAGTAAATGATTTCGCAAGAAGTACGAGCCTACGAGTCTGAGAGTATATAAGATATTCCCTATAAATATAATTAAATATTATACATAGATAACCTTTGACCGTTTTCATATATATATATATATATATATATATATATATATATATATATATATATATATATATATATATATATATATATATATATATATATATATATATATATATATATATATATATATATATATATATATATGAAAAAACACAATGCAAAGACAGTTGGAAACACTTATCAAAAACAATCCCTCAACTCCTGTCCGGAGTTATCCTCAGACCTACAAGAAGATAAACAAATAAATAAATACAAGAAAAAAATAAATAAAAATATTGTATATATTTAGATGTCTTGGCCTATATATTGTCGACTGCATATATATATATATATATATATATATATATATATATATATATATA
>SEYY01007146.1:15000-32500 GCA_009176605.1 Armadillidium nasatum | reverse complement strand
TGTAATACGTACAACTTATACTAGCTTGTTCCATTGCTGTTGGGGAACATACCTCCGTATCTGCCTTCGTCAAGCGTTTTACAGTATATCAAATGTATTATCACAATTTTACAGCTGTTAATAAGTGCTCATCAGGTCTACAAAGGCTTACGATTACCATACGTTCGATCAATCCACCAGTTGCCACGTACCATGTATAATTTCTCCCACAGGCAGGTATTTATGCTATCAGCTTAACCGTTCATTTCTCGACCTAGGTTCATTAAACATGATAAATATCCCAGGGTTTGTACTTACAATTAATATCCACCCTGTTTATATATCCACTCGATCTTGCGTTTCAAACACGACTTTTATTCCTACTCAATAATAATAATATTAATAATAATAACAATAAAAATGTGACAAACTTTGGTCAAAGAGCAGCTATCTTTCTGCAAAAATCAGTTTTCTTTCATGCAAGATTCTTGTATCGGTCATCTCTTCCTGATGCCGATACTTGTAAAACTTTTATATACCAATACCCAGTACCATAAACTTTGCCGATACTATGCGATACCGATACTTGACTCCATCCAAATATATATATATATATATATATATATATATATATATATATATATATATATATATATATATATATATATATATATATATATATATATATATATATATATATATATATATATATATTAACTGTGATTCAACATACTAAAACTTACCCTTGCAAAAATTTTCTTTGATTCAATTTCCATAAGCATTCCCGAAATAAAAAGTCTATGCCATTGGATTCTAGCTGTTTTCCACATCAAAGTGTCGCTACGAAATATGCTTTCAATTAAACTGCATTCATCCTATTAAGAAAAAGAAAACAAATTAATGTCCTAATTTTTTCATTAAAACAAATGAAAAGAGAGAGAAAAATACAAAAAAGATAACAATGAACGTTACATTACCTTTGTTACAATATCTTTAAAAATCAACCTGAAGGTTTGAGCGGTTTTCAGTATATTATGCAACCAATTTAATAGTCTTGACGCAAACACTTGATGTGAAATTATGAAAGTATGAATCACCTGTTTCAATAGTATATATATATATATATATATATATATATATATATATATATATATATATATATATATATATATATATATATATATATATATATATATATATATATATATATATATATATATATATATATATATATATATATATATATATATATATATATATATATATATATATATATATATATATATATTTAGCCTCTTAGCCTCCCGAACCCTTTCTATAAGAAAAAAAAAAAAGAGTTCCCAGCTAAGTAATAGAGTGAATATGACCAACATTGATCAGGGTCAAGAAGTTGAGTAGTAGGTGTGTTGTGTTATCAGGAATTGGGGAGACATATCTTTGGCAATATTACACACATTTACATATTCTGAACCTATATTCTTGAAATCTGAGATGGTGACCAGGGTAATGTAGAGAAAACGTTGAGCAAGTCTTTCAGTTCAAGGATTGTTCTGTAGGGAAAATATCTGGTAGCATGTTTGGAGAATAGTATTATTTGAGTAAATGGAGATTACTATTTGGGTTGTCTGTATGCATATGTTTAATGATGGAGGTATGGAGATGCGTTGAAGATGTTGAAATAGAATGATGTGGGTGCCTTTTTGTATGTTCTTGGTGCAAGGGCCATTGGAAGTATCTGGTGTAATGAGTGACATAGGAAAAGATATTTGCTGTTTAGTTGACAACCAATCATGTTTACTGTCTAGGTAGTTTTTTTTTTGTTTTTTTTTATGGGGAGCACTTTTTCCTTTAAGTATGTGATGAATGGGTATAGAGGGAAAGCATCTGGTTATTATTCTTAGTGCCTTGATTTGAGTGATTTGTAGTTTTTTAATGCTGGATTGTAAAGTACATGAGCCCAATGCTGGCAGTGCATAATCGAATCGACAGCAAATATAATGTCTCTAAACTACTGCAAGAGATTTTTTGTGTTGGCAAAAAGACTCTTCAGGTAGGGTCTTCAAAGAATTTAGATGTGGTTCTTGAGTTGACACTGAAAATGCATATGTCATGTTGGTACTGAATGTTAATCCTATTATTTTTGGATAACCGGTGTTATGTTGAGAAAGTCTACTGTTTGTCAGATATGATACCAATATATATGGCTCAAAAACGCAAGTTTTAAGGACCATAGGAATGATATTATGAGGACTGTACACCTTCTTAGTGTTAAGCTCAGAGAGAACAGAAATGAAATTTTGAAGTAATTAAAATATTAGGCAAAAATGAGTTGGAAGGTGTTGAAGGAGGAATAGCTCCGGAATCATCTGAAGTGGAATTAGAGGTAAAAGTTTGAGCAGAGTTCAACTTTAAAAGAAAACAAAACAAGTTGTGCCGTCAGATGTTACTAGAGGAAGGAAAGAAGCAAAGATTTAGTTGATATTTTAGGAAAGAAGCAAAGTTTTAGTTGATATTTTTTGAAAAATGCCAGAAAGGGTGAGAAGAGGAGGAACCAGAAAAATTATAGCATTTTCAATGGAGGAATGAATTTTCGGTGCGAGAGAGAATAGATTTTTCACAATTTCGGAAACCAAGGTTTGCTAGATTTAGCTGAAGGGATAGAGCAGTGAATGTATGCCTCTATGCAATTGAAAAGCGCCTCAGTAATCCGCTCTGCACACTCTGAGGGACCCCTTACCAGGGAGCAACAATCTTTCCAAAGGAAATCAAAAAGTACGACCGTAAATCCGACCAGATTCCGGCACTGAAATGCAACAAACGTTTCACACAATAGGCGGAGATCTTTCTTGCGGAGAACTTGAAAAGATTTAAGATATAGAAATATGAAGGTGTTCGAAGGAACCCTGAGGTAGATAGAGATTAACAGTACAAGAAGGATTAGAAGTTTGAAAAAGAGCCTAGAATGTTAGGTTCATCTCAAAGGCAATCAGAGATTCGAATAGTTAGCAGGATCAACGGCTGAAGGTCATTTTGGATAGAGAAATGGAGGGCAAGTTCACCGGCTTTATCATGAAACTAAAGGAAAGCCAACAGTAGTGTTAAACATTGAAATCACCTAAAATGATAATTCCAGAGGAAGGAGAATAGAGAATGTGCTCTATGTGGATTGAGATTAACAGTATAAGAAGGATAATAAGTCAGAAAAAGAGTCTAGAATGTTAGGTTCATCTCCAAGGCAATCTGATATTCGAGTAGGGGGCTGCATCAACTGCTCACAGAAATTTTGGATAAAGAAATGGAGGGCAAGTTCATTGGTTGTATCATGAAAACTAGAAGCCAATGGCAGTGTTTAATATAGAAATCCCATGAAATGATGATTTCCGAGAAAGGATGAGAGAATATATTCAATTTCAGAGTTTAGATAGTCAAAAAAATTTTCATAGTTCTTAGAGTTAGGAGATAAACAGAATATATGAATTTAGTCATAGAATGATATATATATATATATATATATATATATATATATATATATATATATATATATATATATATATATATATATATATATATATATATATATAATATATATATATATATATCCACAAGGTAAAAACTTCTTAAGACTCCAAATTAGAGACACGAGAAGAAACATTGTTTGCATGTATGCACAACGACTACCTTTGGATAAAAATTAAGGATAGAGACAGTAAGAATAATCAGAAAATGGTTTGCTACCAGAATGCTCAAGTACCTGAGTATCAGCTAAGAAGAATATTAAGAACACAAAAAACCTACTAGTCCTATATATATATATATATATATATATATATATATATATATATATATATATATATATATATATATATATATATATATATATATATATATATATATATATATATATATATATATATATATATATATATATATATATATATATATATATATATATATATATATATATATATATATATATATATATATATATATATGAGGAAGTGACTTTGAGGAAATAAAAATTAAGATTCCTCAAAGCTTGATTTTTTTTGGTCTTAAATGAAACCTAGTCCTAAGGTTAAATATTATTAATTTATGCATTTTTAGTGGCAGGTTAAATTTACCTGTACTTTAAGGGGTCTGCTAATGCTTCGATTGGTGGGACGACCCATAAGATCTTTAGCTTTACTGCACTGTTGGAAAGTTGAACAACGAACTATACATCTTCCTTCTCTGTCAATGCTTGTTGCATAAGTAAAGCTCTCTCGTTTACTACAATCGACTGCTCTCATTAGTGCTTCTATAACCTGATTATCAAAATAAAAATTAATAAAAAACAAAAAAATAAACATACATTACAAAATGTTAAATTTCATGTACCATTGTACTTTGCCTATTCATATGAATTGAATATGTTATAATAAAATTTAATGCGGTTTATATGTGTGCATCATCTGAGACTGCACCAGTCCCTATTCACTTTATTCTCTGTCTTAATATTAACAATGTTCCTCAGTGTTGGAAGAAACACATATCAAACCAATTCCAAAGAAGGGTATGTGCTCTAAAGCTTCTAATTATAGCACTATAGCTCACATCAGTACTCTAAGACCATTGAAACAAATACCCTTCCTTCAGATCAGAATGGCTTTCAACGATCAAGGGCAACAAGGGACACACTATTCTATTTCACTAACTTATGAATCTTCTACTCTTAAGAAAATGTTTCTTACTTTCTATTTTTCTCAGGAAGGTTCTTCACTCTGTCAGTGGAACCAGCATCTTTCTCCATATGCTCTTAATTAAAAGTCATTCTTCAAGAGCGCTCTAAAATATCATGTTTTTCAGTTTGTCGGTTTCAATGCTAGTACTGAAGTTTATTTAAACTTCCAGGTAAAGTTTTAACATTTTCAGTGGTATAGCATCGTCTTCCATCTAACCTCTAAACACTTTCTCCCAAGGTACTCCAGTTCATTATGCTGATTCTGGAAATGTTGAAAGCAGTAATTTAAAGGACTGGGTTGTTAGTCTTATCACCCTGATTCTCTTCTAATGATCTGCCACTCAAGGAAATAATTTTTGTATATATATATATATATATATATATATATATATATATATATATATATATATATATATATATATATATATATATATATATATATATATATATATATATATATATATATATACTCGTAACTGGCTTGCGTGAGGGTATATGACATACTCTATGTTTTGAACAGGGTATGCCATTCAAAAGTGTTCTCTATGTTTCATTCCTTTAGAATTGTTGTAAATGGAGAAACTTTCTCTTCCTTCTTTTCAAAAGTAGTTTCTCAGCTATGTTTTCTCTCCACTTTATTCAATTTTTCATAAACCACTTTCTGTTGTTTTACCACTCTTAATTCTTCAGCCGAAGACTCAACATACCATTCTTTAACACAATTCAAATCTGCTCCCTTTTTGCATCTAGAGTTGCTTCTCAGCTTTAACTTTTTAATTTTGATATGACAATCTTAACAGAATTTCCAGGAGACCGCCATACCCTTATGAAATTTAACTATATTAAAACTCACCTTTTCCATATCCTCCCTAAAACACCTCTCAAATTTCCCACCACATTTGACGACTTAACCATTTCACCTGTGAACATCATTCTTTGTCTGAACATAAACAACCATATTGTCAACTGTGAACAATCATTCTCGGTCTGAATACAAACAAATTTTCTTGGGAACCTCGTATCACAGACCAAGTGATGGTGGCCTCAAAACTTAAACTAAGAATTCTGTTAACACTGCCACAGTTTTTTTTCTTTCTTTTTTTTTCTTAACAGTTGCAAGAAGCACTGCTCACACATCTGGGAATCTTTGGTTCCACCCATCTTTTGATTAGGGTTGAGGCTGAGGTTAAAAGATTAAAAAGCTGTCTTAATTTTATACACCACTGACAGTCTCTACAACGTGGTGTCATCGTCTTATCTCTTTTCTACAAATACTAAGGGGAGTGCTTGAAGGAATTGATTACCTATATTTCACAACCTTTGCAAGCCCTTACAATTGGGGGTGTCCTGATTTCACACAAATTTTACTTGGAAAATGGTATTTTTGAAAGTCGTCACTGCAAATGGTTACTTCAAACTTGATACAAGTGGTATCTCCTCCTTTCCAGCTACTACTTCTCTGTGAAATTTTTTGATATCAGTTTTCCCTACAGTTTTTAATCTTTCTATTAATCTTTTTCATATTATTTACTGCTCACGCCTGCTCACATCTGAGGGATGTGCAATGGGTTTGGACATCAATTTTTTTTTTTTACTGCCCTTTCCTTGAAAAGAGCTAGGACTATGAGTAGCAGTTGTCAACCTGTTAAAAAAATTATATACATAAATATATAGCAAAAATTAACATTGTGTTCTATATAAGTATCAGAAATTTAATTAAAATTTAACCTGATCATAGGTATGAGTTTCATCATTGTAGAGCATTGTGACATAAGCATCTTTCAACTCAAAAAGAGATTTTGATTTCGCAGTGGGTTCTCGTTCCCAATCTCTAATTTCAAGGTCTGATGGTAAAGAATAGCTATCTTCATGAGTAAGCATCTGTTTTGCATACTGTAACACAGTATCGAAGACAAAGTGAAGTTTTTCGACCTAGAAAAAAAAAATAATGACTTAAGTGTATCTATTAAAATTGCATTAATTATTGTAAGTTCCCATACATTTAATAAGATCACAATGGTTATTAAATAGATATATATATATATATATATATATATATATATATATATATATATATATATATATATATATATATATATATATATATATATATATATATATATATATATATATATATATATATATATATATATATATATATATATATATATATATATATATATATATATATATATATATATATATATATATATATATATATATATATATATATATATATATACCAGCATGGTGGGAAGTTTTTCCAAGATGTTCTGACTCTGAAACTGAGAATTTTCGCCTTTAACATGTATGTTGCAGAAAACACTACTTTTCCAAGCTTCCTTATCACCACAATCACAATAGCCTCCTCCTGAAGATGTGCTAATTTTATATCTGAAAAATGTTTTCAGTATCATTAATATTATTAATCCGTTTCCAGAAAAAAAACCTAAAGAAATATTACAGATTAATTTTAAATACCTGTGCTTATTATGAGCAGAGTTTTGAAAGCATTCAGCACATAGAACACAAGTTGGATCCATTCCACAATCTCTGCAACCGTAAGTTGGATCTCCTGTTTTAAAAACTCTCCCGCAGAGGGAAGGGGGATTGTCTAAGTCTTGAATCATCTGTATATTAATATTTTGTAAAAACATTGTGAATAAAACATTACAATAACAAAAACAGAAAAAATACTTGGGAAACTTTTTTACAAAATGTTAATGCAAGGATTGATTGTAAGGTTACATTAAATTAAAGGGTGTAACACTAAGGCTGAAAAAGACTTATTTTTCATCATATCAAAATCCTTTTTCCAAGATCAATATGGGGCACTTTTGTTAAGAAAAAGTCAGAGGCCTATAAAACTACTACACCAGCTGTGTAAAAACGAGCACGACAGTGAAGTGTGGGATCAAAGAGTTCGACAGAGAAAGGATGAGGCCGTACGAAAAGATGAATTACATGGGCTCTTCTCAAAGCAGGAATTCAGAAGAATAGTGTCTGTTGTAAAGAAAAGAGTATCAGGATAGTAAAAAAAAAAAAAAAAATTCATCAGTCAAAAAGAAATGGGAGAGTCAATACAAGGTGAAAAGTTGATAAGGCAAAAACCCCAAGATTCCACTCTTTCCCGAAGTTGTAAGTAAACCCACACGAGATCTGTAAGGTAAACTCTATGCAAAAACAAATGATGCCTTCCTACAGAACAAGCAACTTGGGCAGTTTAAAAAATTTCTGAAACTGACTCAAAACACCCAACCTCTTAGATGTTTCTTTTGTTAGAGAAATAATAAGATCTCTTTAAGATCACAAAAAGAAATACCAAGAATACTGAGGATAGGCAAAGGTTTGATTTATGTGCTTTCTAATATGATGTACTTCCGTGGAAGATCACGATGAGTAAAATGATGAAGGGCCAAAGACTTTGAGGCTAATCATTTATTTTAAATCATTAACCATTCATAATTCATCTCAAATAAATTGAAAGCAACTCGGTCCCAAACTCCTCTGAATATACTGTACTATCTTTTAATTGTATTAATCTACAAGTTAAAACAAGCAATTTAATTATCAAATCAATTTTAAGGCTATTTTCTAAGTTAAAGACATTCATATAAATAAAAATACTGAGTTATTGATATACAAATGTTTTTTTGTTATTAACATAAAAATTGGAAAAGTTTGGTAATCAAATGAATAGTACTATTTGAAACTGAAGAATTCATAACAAAATTCTATAACCTTAAAAAGATTTTCAAAAATTATTAATTTTTACATAGTTACTACGAATTTACAGATATTACAAAAAATATTTTAATTTAAAAAACCAAAATTTTTAAGAAAAATTCTGAACTTTTTTTAGAGAGAATTTAAATTTTATAACAATTAATAATTCACTAGGTTACTGAATGGTGGTGTAATCCCACTTATAAGTATGGTCAGATGATCCAAACAAAATATTTTTTGCTCCAGATGGAGATAAAGCTATATAAAAGTCTTTTAATCTATTATGCCAACTTTCAAATTACCTGCAAAAAATTTTTAAATAAATAACACATTTTCACCATAAATTCCATTAATATGCCTACTCCTTAAGTTTACAAATTTGTATAACCTTAAGTATTTTAAATTTACGAAGCAAGATAAAACATTTCTTCCACCTTGCAAGAAAATACTTATGCTCCCCTCCAATAGTGTTTAAGTGAGAGGTGTTTAAATTGCTTCATGATTGCTTAAATGCCAAAATTCAGGACCAAGAATCAGAAAGAAGAAAAAGAGCATTAGTCAAATGTTACTCATGAAAGCCATACTGGCAGTTTGAGATAAGACTTCAGGATTTAAGAAGTTTCTAAATTTTTCTGCTAGGGATAGATTCAAAAATGTTGGCAAAAAGACGAGGTTAAAGCAATAGAATGAAAGTTAGAAGGTTGAGATGATACCCTCTTCTTTGACAAACTGAATGAGTGCATGTTTCCAATAGTAAGAAAACATAATTTACAAGTATAGAAAGCAAACATCTGCCTTCTTAGCATTAATTCAAGAGAGAGTACATATTACATTTAAAAGAAATTACAATGTTAGCATAATTGAGATAATAGCACACGAATCATCTAAAGTAGAATTAGAGCAAAAATTCTGGTTACTTTCATAAAAAGACAGCCGAAGTGCTATAAGAAAACAAGAGAAGGAAAAGAGGAAGAAGCAGAGTTAGAGTTATTAAAAAAAAAAACTGCCTGAAAGAGTGAGAGCATCAGAAACCAGAAAGATTATTACATTCATAACACACAGATACCAGATTGGTAAATTTTGTATGGGCACTGGCAACATTTTCATATCTCTTACATTTTTGAAACGATTCTTAATTATCATTTCTTGAATCATCCAGAATCTTATTCCCTTCTATCAAATAATCAGTACAGCTTTTGACACTCTAGGCCAACTGGTAATATTGCTTTCTAACTTCACTGATTAACCGTCTTCTGCTCCTAAAGAGGGTAGTGGGCTTGACATATACAAGGTCCTTTCACTGTGTATGGCAATCTTGATGCTTTCTAAGTTCACATTCTTTGGGTTTCTTACTTCCCTTTGCTTATTTATGTCTTGCTTCCTTTCAAATTGCTCCAAATCAGTTAAATGTGGCGTTCTTCATCAGGGTTCTGTCTTATCTGTTACACTTCCTACTTTTTATTGCAAATCTTTCATCTGGCCATCTAAATTTGATGATTCGACACTTAATTCTAATGTATTCGTTTCAAATCTGCTCCTTCTTTTGTTTCTAAAATTGCCCCTTATTTATAAAAATAAGTGAAAAATGTTAAGTATACTTCTTACTCAGAGTATGTTTTTATGATAACTGCAATACACACACATTGTTTACTATTCAATATTCAACTACCCACGCTACATTTAAGTTGTGTTATTTATCATTTTCAATTTTTTAAAATTATAATCACCCTTTTCTTGCATTAAGAGAAAAGTCCAAAGAAGAAACCAGTGCAAACATCAATATTGCAATTAAATCTTTAAATATTTTTTTGTTCAATTATACATTAATAAAAACTTTTAAATTTATTAGTCATTTGAATCATTCTATTATTCATTTTGACATGGAAATCATTAATAATACAATATATTGATAATTGAAATAAAATGCTGACAAAAAAGTTATTGCAACCAATTATCATTTTTGCTATAGTTTAACTCCCTCAAACAGTCCGGGATGTTTGCTGGAACCAATTAGCCGGACTATGCGAGGTATATATATATATATGGTGATATATATATATATATATATATATATATATATATATATATATATATATATATATATATATATATATATATATATATATATATATATATATATATATATATATATATATATATATATATATATATATATATATATATATATATATATATATATATATATATTTGTAATATACACTAAGACAAAAAAATAAATGAAAAGTAAATATTACTTGATTTAACTGAAGTAGTTCAGAAGCAATATATTAAACCTTAAATATAGTTTTTAAAAACTTACAAAGGAAATACAAAACTTTACCTGAAATACTTTACTTGGATCTTCACCATACAAGAAACGTTCCAATGTATCAAATAAAACACTCTGTGCTAAATCTTCTTTGTAAGAAATCTTCAGACAATCACATTCAGGCTGGTTAAGTATTAAATAATGGTTTGAAAAGATTATTTTAATAACAAAGAACTTTATACTTAGTTATTAAACAGACTTCAACATTACCAAGGTTTTTTTTTTTGTTGTTGTGAGTGGAGAGGGGGGAGGAGGGAGTTTGAAATGTTTTAAATATGGTATTTTACATTATTTCATTATTACACAGCTCTCTTTTTAAATATGCATACGTGTGAACTTAATCTTTTTATATGAACATATGTTTATGTTTACTTTGGTATAAAAATAAATGTTTATAAGTAGTGATGCACTGGATCTCCGATTCTGGCTCCAACCAGAGATCTTGCCTTTATACAACTCTCTCTAGCTCTTCAACAAAGTTTTTGTGTAGTCTTAGTCATTTTTAAATAATAAAATTTAACTTTTATTACTTTGCAGGAAAGAAGAGAGAATAATAAAAATAAATTTGTATACATAACATTTTCTGGAAAAAAAAAGAAAATGCTCTATAAATTCCTATTCTTTTGGACTAGAACAAAGCCAAGAAAGTAAAATTAACCTAATTTATTATATAATATATATATATATATATATATATATATATATATATATATATATATATATATATATATATATATATATATATATATATATATATATATATATATATATATAACTTAATTTAATTTAATTTAACAGCGAGTCTAAGATGAAAACTTAACCACCATTCTAGTGGTAAGAACTATATGGTCTCTTATTTATGGCATTATTTCACCACTATATATATATATATATATATATATATATATATATATATATATATATATATATATATATATATATATATATATATATATATATATATATATATATATATATATATATATTATATATATATATGGGACCGACCGGGGCTGGAATTTTGCCAGGGCCGGGGTTGCCTAAAATTTGAAAAGAGGTCAAAAGCACTGAAATTTAGGCTAAAAAAATTAAATATAAATTTAATTGAGGTTTATTTAATTATAAGAAAGGTGTAGAATAGCCAACATTCACTTAAATTAATAATTATATGCATAAAAAAAAAAAAAAAAAAAAAAAAAAAAAAAAAAAAAAAAAAAAAAAAAAAAAAAAAAATTTAAAAAAAAAAATTTTTTGAATCATAATAGTAATTCAGCAGCTTTACATATAAGACCCTAAGGTAAAGTTTCAAAAAATGCAAGATATAAAATTATCAATATAACCTATATTTATACATATCATTGTTGTATTATTGCTATGTATCAAACTTGTATCAATTTGCTACATTTCAAAATTATTTTGTTTATACTTTCAATCAATATGGTTAAAAAATCAGCTTTAGCAGCATGGAAGTACTTTACTTTCAGGATAGGCTCGAAATAGGTAAATGTAACATCTGCAATCAGGAAATTAGAAGAAGACCTCTGGGTGCTACAAGTAAAAAATTTTCAACCAAATCTTTATGGAGTATCTAAAATCAAAACATAAAGAAGAACATTCACAAGCAGAAAAGGAGAGGTCAAAAGAAACAGAAAAAAAAGTAAAAAATTTTAAAAAGCAGGAAGAAAATCTTAATTTTCTTATATTTTGTTTGAAATTTTTTTTATTATTGTTCGACTGATTGAGCTGAAATTTTCAGGTCAAATGCATTTTTTCCCAATGTCCTGAGTTGATTTCGAGCATTTTTCTGAGTCTATACGGTTTGAAGTTATTTGGACCCAAAGTTGAAAAAAAATGAATAGCGGGGTCAAACCACTAGTTCACATGAGCTGAAAATTTATCTGAATAATCTTAACCCCAATTTTTTGCATTGGTGAGAACAGATTTTTGATATCACGTCTAGAAAAAAAAAGTTATAAGAACTTTTTTTTTTTTTTTTTTTTTTTTTTTTTTTTGTGAAAATCGTACCCTTCCAGAGAAAAAAATTTATTTAAAAAAAATTTTTTTTTTTTTTTTTTTTTTTTTTTTTTTTTTTATATTATTTAGAGAAGGCTATCATTTTTATTTAGTGCATTATTAAATGCTTTTTGTTTGAAGCTAGATATAGCCTCTCAAACTTTGGAAATTTTTGAAATTTGGTCAAAAATCGACATTTTTTGAGAGTATATCTCAAAATCAACGAATCGCATCGAATAAAGTATAGAGAAGAATTTGTAGCCCCATCCTTTCTCTATGCACGCACCAAAATATAAGGAATTTTATAGTTGTAGTTTTTTTTTAATTTTTTTTTAACGAAAAGGTGGATTTTTTTTTTTTTTGATAGTTGTTCAGTTTTGTTTGGGCTTATTACATTTTTCATAAAACTCTGGAAACAAATGTCTGTTACAAGTTTTGTTTGCTAATAGAATTATGAACATACAATCCAAATTTCAGGTCATTCCGAAAACTGGTTTGGCCAAGCCATTCATTTGAAAAGGGTCAAATTTTCAAAAAAAGAGAAAAAACTTTTTATCAGTTATGGACTCTGAAAAGAGCTAGAAATGGACTTTTTTAACAGGGGAAAAAAAAGTTATATACACTGAAAATTTCAGGAGAATCGATTGAAAATTTAAAAAAAAAAATTTGAAATTAAAAGTATAATTTGCCATTTTAACCCAGGCGGTTTTCCCTGATTTTTAGCCGGGGCTGGGGTCAGTAAAAATGGCCAGGGTTAGCAAGGCCGGGGCCCCCAGTCAGTTCATATATATATATATATATATATATATATATATATATATATATATATATATATATATATATATATATATATATATATATATATATATATATATATATATATATATATATGACAGTAAACATAATAAACCTGTGATTATGCATAATGAACAATCACCAGTGATATGGTAAATGCAATAAAAGGATAATTTTCCATGCACTTTCATTGGAATACAGTAAATATTTTGAGGAAATGAAAATAAACATCAATTACAGACAATTTACAAGTCAATTTCAATTAAAAAATAAAAATAAAAAATGGTACCAGAGGCCCCCACTGATTTTTCAGGTGGCAGTGAACATTTGTAATTGCTTTACTTTTAGTTATATTTTGATTTTTTTTTTTCTTACAAATATTTCAAAGGTAAATAGTTTTCATTAATTTTATGCAATTTTAGTGACAATCTGAATACTGACATTTAAGTTAAAAGAGCATTTCAAACATTGACTAAACCTTAAAATGTTTAGTTACTCTACTACTGATTATCATAATCATACCTCTGGTGAAAATATTTCAGGTACATAATATTTCCAGAAGTTTCTTAAATCACGACTTGTAAGTTCATTTCTTTCAAATTTGGCCTGCCATTTTTTATGTATTTCTTCATAAGGTACATCCATTTCTTCTTTGTTAATCTGAAATAATGAAAATTACAATGTTAAAAAGATTATAGTGAAATTTTTTTTTTTTTTTTTTAAAGCAGTTTTTGAAAATATCCTGCAACATGAAACAATAAAAAAAATGAATGAAACTGTACTTTCAATTAGCAAGAATTAGCATATATTATGATAGTATCCACTCAAGTAATGTTAACACTGCATAATTGTTAAAATAATTTATTTGTTTTTATAAACTACATTATTATTATTTTGGGAGTAAAAAATGGAGAATAAACCAGTTTTGGAAAAAACTACAATAACATTTGATTTGAGAGTTCAGAACTAAGGTTCCCCTACTAACCATGATAGGAATTTGGCTCAAGTTTGGGCAAAAACTGAGAGATTTGGGCAATAAATATTAACTAATAGAGTTTCTGCTTCTAATCATTTCCTCCAGATAAATAGAAGCATATTCATTTTACCCACATTAAAGAGAGTTTTTAGGGATAATAAATGATATAGTTTTCTGTCATATTTTAATTTGACAAGAGAATCACAGTAAATCTCTTTGGCAAGTCATTCGAAAAATTAACAACTCTATTACTGAAAGAGATTTCTTAGAGAGATGGCTGGCTTCTTTTTAATTTTCTTATCATGTCCTCTAGTTACTCTTCCTTGTCCACTATAAAGTATTTTCAATCTCTTATTATCAGAGAAAATATTTTGTAAATTTGTATCATATCCTCCTTTCAACGAGAACATCCTAACTCTTCAACCTCTCTTCATTCTCTATTTTCAAAGCCAGAAATCATCCTTGTTGCTCGACGTTGTACTCTCTCCAGCATATCTATGTCTTTTCTTAAATGAGGAGCCCAAACCTGTGCACAATACTCTAACGCTGGCTAACATAGCTATTAATAGTTTGCTTATACCTTTATCTTGTAAACTACATTGCGTAATTTACCTAACATCATACTTATTACTTTTTCCAACATTGATCTCCACCTTCAGATTATGCTAATAATCACACCTAAATCTTTTTTGGTCCAAGTCTCAAGCCAACTCCATTTATTTAAATAAATCCTTTGAGTAACCTACATGAAGAACTTTACATTTTTTACTATTAAAGTTCATTTGCCACCTCTCTGCCCAACCAAGAAGTCTATCTAGATCACCTTGAAGATTTATATATCCATCATTATTCCTTACTAGACCACTTTGTCATCAGCTAATTAGAAACTTCATTTAAGCTTTGTCTAAATCATTTATATATATAGAACAAAGTGGCCCCAGCACAGAACCCTGTGGACCCACTTTCACTGTTTCCCATAATGATTTAAATTAGTAATACACACTGCCTTCTGTTTCTTAACCACTCTTTAATCCAATTGGTACCATTCCATCTATATCCACACTGTACAACTTTGCATCAGCCTAACACGGGGTACCGTTATCAAAGTTTGCTAAAGTCTAAATGTATGACATCAACTGGATCACCCCTGTCTATACATTCAGTAATATATTCCATAAATTTCTAGTAGATTTGTTTGACATGATCTACCCTTTCTAAAGCCATGCTTGGAGTTATATAGTATCTTGTTATCATCTAAATGCTTCTCTATAGGACTTCCAAAAGTTACTGGGAGAGAGAGAGAGAGAGAGAAGAGAGAGAGAGAAGAAAGAGAGAAAAAGAGAAAAGAGAGAGTAAAAGAGAGAGAGAGAGAGAGAGAGAGAAGGAGAGAGAGAGAGAGAGAGAGAGAGAGAGAGAGAGAGAGAGAGAGAGAGAGAGAGAGAGAGAGAGAGAGAGAGAGAGAGAGAGAGAGAGAGAGAGAGAGAGAGAGAGAGAGAGAGACAGAGAGAGAGAGAGAGAGAGAGAGAGAGAGAAGAGAGAGAGAGAGAGAGAAACAATGAAAGAGAGAGAGAGAGATAGAAAGAGAGAAGAGAGAGAGAGAGAAGAGAGAGAGAAAGAGAGAGAGAGAGAGAGAGAGAGAGAGACAGAGAGAGAGAGAGAGAGAGAGAGAGAGAGAGAGAGAGAGAGAGAGAGAGAGAGAGAGAGAGAGAGAGAGAGAGAGAGAGAGAGAGAGAGAGAGAGAGAGAGAGAGAGAGAGAGAGAGAGAGAGAGAGAGAGAGAGAGAGAGAGAGAGAGAGAGAGAGAGAGAGAGAGAGAGAGAGAGAGAGAGAGAGAGAGAGGAGATTGTACAAAACTATGGAAACAAATGAAAGAATGGGTAAATATGATATACCAACTTCCACTTCTATTTCTAAATAGAAGAAGCACCACAGGCACTTGTATGTCATGTGTGATAGGTAATTTATTATATCAGTAAGAAGCATCAGTTGTTTTGTGTTCAACATTCTGTGCTGGTACAAGTGAAGTGTGTCCAAGCTTGAGTTTCAAGGAGAAAAAATTGTTGGTTCCCAGATACAATACCCAAGGTCATAGGGCCTGTATTGAGCTTCTGTAAAAATTTCATTCAATCAATACCAGCGTGGATGTAAGTCAAAATTGGATGACAGAGATAGAATAGTATTGCAAAGGATTGTGATTAGAAAACAACAGCTGCAAAAGTTATTCCTAAACTAAATAAGTCTTGCAAACACTGCTAGCACAAAATCAGTGAGGAGAGAACTCAATAGACTCAACATTCATGGGAGTGCTGCAATCATCAAACCTTTTGTGAATGAAATGAATGTCAGAAACTGAAGAGAATGGTGCAACACTCATAGGGGTTGAGCAGCCAGACAATGGAAGACTGCCCTTCCTTCAAATTTATGGATATTTAGACTGTTCCTGACCACTAGCAGAGTTTATATGTTGAGAACACTAACCCAGAAATATGATCTGGACCACCTTATACCACAGGTGAAGTACAAATAGTGTGGTCAAATAATTCATTGTATTCCACAGGCCCAATTTTAATGATGCACTATAATGTAACAGCGACAAATTATGTTCGGATTCATCCAATGGAGCAGAGATTTTTTTTTCAAGATAATAAGGCTCCAATTCATCCATCTCATGCTATCTAATAGGGTTTGATAAATTGCAGATGTGGTTTCATGTCTTCCCTTGCCCATACAATCACCATTTGAACCTTTATAAAAGAGCCCCTGTTATCAGTATTAAAGAATAGGGTTTGAGATCAAAATGTACCACTAGCATTCCTACTAGAATTTTGGCTACTTTTACATGAGGAATAGTACTACATCCCATTATGCACTATCCATGACTATTTTTCGGTCCATTTCTAGAATTAAAGGGATTATGAAAGTAAAAAGTGATCCTACACCATATTAGGAAATAAATCCATGCA
>SEYY01007146.1:0-2500 GCA_009176605.1 Armadillidium nasatum | reverse complement strand
AGATATGACGTCTTTAGAAGAAATTATAATTCTAGGCATAAATGAGTTGGAGGGGGTTGAAGGAGAAGGAACAGCTCCGGAATCGTCTAAGGTTGAATTAGAAGCAAAAGTTTGAGCGAAGAGTTCAGCTTTAGAAGAAGGCAAAACGGCAGTTGTGCCGTCAGAAGATACTAGAGGAGGGAAAGAGGAAGAAGCAAAGTTAGAGTTGACATTTTTTGCAAAATGCCAGAAAGGGTCGTGAGGAAGTAGAGCCTAGAAAGATTGTTGCATTTTCTACGGAGAAAGGAGTTTTTAGTATTACGGAGGAATAGATTTTGCACGATTCCGGGATGAAATATAAGTTGCATGAGTTTCTGGAGTTTGAAGACGACGGTAATCCCTGAAGGCAGCATCCCTGTGGCGGATAGCACGAGAACAAGCAGAGTTAAACCAAGGTTTCTTAGGTTTAGTAGAAGGGAAAGAATATGGAATGTACGCCTCCATGCCAGAGAGAATCACCTCGGTAATGCGTTCTGCACACTCAGAGGGACCCCTTCCACGGAAGCAAGTAATCATTCCATGGAAAATCAGAGAAGTACAACCGCAAGTCAGACCAGTTAGTTTCACCGAAATGCCAAAAACGTCTCCTCGCCGAAGGCGGGGGCCGTTCTTGCGGAAGACTTGAAGAGACAGGACAAGATACAGAGATAAGAAGGTGATCGGATGAACCAGAGGAGGAAAGAGTTTAACAGTGTAAGGAGAAGGATAAGAAGTTAGGAAAAGATCAAGTATGTTGGGTTCATCACCAAGGCGATCAGGGATACGGGTAGGGAGATGCACCAACTGCTCAAGGTTGTTCTGGATAGAAAATTGGAAGGCGAGTTCACCAGCTGGATCATGAGAACTAGATGAAAGCCATTGGCGGTGGTGAACATTGAAATCACCTAATATGATGATTTCGGAGAAAGGAGAAGAAGAAAGAATGTGTTCTATTTTGGAGTTAAGATAGTCTAAGAATTTTGGATAGTCTGTAGAGTTAGGAGATAAGTAGACAGAACAGATAAATTTAGTTGTAGAGTTGCAAGAAAGTTTAAGCCATAAAGTAGAGAATTCAGAAGACTCCAAATTAGAAGACACGAGAACAGACAACATCGTTGCGCACATAAGCGCAACATCCGCCTTTGGTGAAAATTGAGAATAGAGACAGTAGGAGGAAACAGAGTAGGGCTTGCTGTCAGAGCACTCAGACACCTGAGTTTCGGTTAAGAATAAGAGATGAGGTCTAGAAGAAGAGAGGTGGTGTTCGACAAAGTGGAAATTAGTAAAGAGACCGCGAATGTTGCAAAAGTTTATGAAAAAAGAAGATCGTGCACCAGGGCAAGCCGGCATAGAGGCCCTCGTAGCATCTCCGAGGCAGTTCTATCGTTTCGCCATTTTTTTTTTGCATATTAAAGGTAATGTAGGTGTAAGCGCTTGTAAATTTGTAGGAACGTGAGAAGGGAGTTGGGGGAAGGAGAAGTGGGAGCATAGACACTCCCATGTGGGACGAGGGTACACTAGAGACCCTCTGAGAAGGTGAAACGCGAAAAGGAGCGAACCAAAGGGCAACGGAGCGAAAGGGGAAGGTCTAGCCCACCCTATCACTCCGCGGTTAAGCCCAGTGGGGGGTACTTTCATCGCTTCGGATGGCGCTACATCCTCCCCTATTATATATATATATATATATATATATATATATATATATATATATATATATATATATATATAATATATATATATATATATATATATATATATATATATATATATATATATATTAACTCTTTTATTTCATCATTATAAATAAATGCTTATGTAAAGATCTTTATTGTTAATTTATCTGAAATAGTTCCAGGCCAATGTCCCAAGCCTAGTGGAGCCGGGGTTTGCGCATTTACCTGCTCAGGAACGTATGACCCGAAGTGCACAAGTCAAGGACTTCTCTGCTGTAAAAACGGTTGTGGAGGAACTTCTTGTGCCAAGCCAGTGATTTATTAAAATTTTAAAATGAATTTTTTAACTTGCAGGTTAATGTTGAGAAAGATATATTCATTTTTTGCACTACTTCAAATTTCTTTATTTTTTAACTGATTTACTTTTATATACATATTTGTTTTGAAATAATTTTTTAAAATGTAAATAAAAATTTGTTTTACTATTCATTTTTATGTTCTGATAAAAAAAAGAAAAACTTGTTAAAAATGAAATAGATTTTGTAATTAAATTTTTGCAAAAAATCTACGAAAAGTCTGAAAAATTTATTTTGCCTCTAACGTCGCTAACGTCGAACTACAAATTAAACTGAAGAAAATTTCTTTAACACCAGAAATCAATTTTTTATTATATTATATATATAATTATATATAATATATTATATATATATTTATATATATTAAATATATATATATAATATATAATATATATATATATATATATATATATGGGCAAAATCACTAAATTTAGTGATTTTGAAAATCAAATC
>SEYY01007145.1:0-7500 GCA_009176605.1 Armadillidium nasatum | reverse complement strand
AATTCTAAAATCGTAAATTCTATTTTCAAAGAAAGAAAAGGGCTGATTGAAGTGTTCGAAGAACTTATGAAAACTGAAAGTACAAATAGCAAAACAATCCGGCAAGCAGAGGCTTACAAGAATAAATTGTGTGAATTTGACTTTGTTTTCTATTTACTAATCTTCAATGACATATTTCTGAAAACTGAAATTCTGTATAATGTCCTCCAGAAAAAAACAATAGATATTCAGATGTGCATTTCAAATATATCTATTTGTGAAAGAGCTCTACATGACATGCGAAATGATGCTAATTTCCTAAGTTATATGAAAAAAGCTGAGATTGAAACTGGAAAGGGTCCACGTACTTTAAGAAATAAAATAAATAATGAATCTTCTGTGTCTTGCCATTATAAAATGAATTATTATTCTGTCTTAGATAATATTACTACTCAAATAAATACTCGATTCTCCAACATGTCAGCTTTAAAATTTCTCGCACTTGCAGATTCCTGTCAGTTTGCAAAATTTCAAAAAATATTTCCCAGCGATTCTCTGAAGTCGCTGATGGACACTTACGGAAACTATTTTAATGATAATGTTCTTCGAAACGAGTTAAATATAGTCTATGCTGAAGAAAACCGCAAACTTTTTCACGATAAAGATGTAGAATCTATTTTGAAAAATATTGTGGAGAATGACTTGTGTATAACACTGCAACAAACTTTTAGACTTTTTAGTCTAATTGGTACCATTCCAGCAACTACAGCGTCAGTAGAAAGGAGTTTTTCATGCTTAAATCGCATTAAAAGCTGCTCAAGGAACACTATAGGACAGGAACGTCTCTCATTCTTGTCTTTACTTTCCATAGAAAAAGAGCTTTTAACGGAGCTATCAAGTGACTCTTCATGGCATGAAAAAATAATAAAGAGATATGCTCTAAGGAAAGATAGGAAAATAGATCTTCTTTATAAATAAATGTAAGTACAAAAATATATGAATTTTCATATATATATATATATATATATATATATATATATATATATATATATATATATATATATATATATATATATATATATATATATATATATATATATATATATATATATATATATATATATATATATATATATATATATATATATATATATATATATATATATATATATATATATATATATATATATATATATATATATATATATATATATATATATATATATATATATATATATATAAGACAGAGAAAAATTTTCCGCACGCCAGGACTCGAAACCACTGACAACAGCGTCGCCGTTAGACAGTGAACATAAGACTCTACCACTGAGCTACGCCGCCTTCCAAAAATAGAAGGCATAGTAGAACAGTTTTCAAGCACTTATGCTTCGAATCACTGTAGCAACTCGGTACCTATTTAAATCCATAGGAGGGTGCTTGGAGCCCCCAGCAAAATGCAAAAAATGCCAATGTAGCCCCAGTAGGGGTTCCAAGCACCCTTCTATGGATTTATATATATATAATATATATATATATATATATATATATATATATATATATATATATATATATATATATATATATATATATATATATACTACTCGTCAAAATTAACGCGCCACTTGCTCATATGACGTTGAGAGGTTTGAGAAAGGACCAAAACGCTGCGTAAGTTCATTATGTAAATAGCATAGAATCGGGACTCATTATACAAAGGTAAAATTGTTGTGGGGCCCTAGGAATCCACTAGGGGCCTACGAATGATTGATGAGTGCGGCCGATACGTTTCCTTCAATGTGGGACGTAACCGCGTTGAAGGGTTCGTGTATGTGAATAGTATTACTCAATAGCATGTTGGTGACCTCTGGTACGGATAACGACCTGGTACCATCCTGGCATGCTCTCAATTAGGTGCCGCCTGCCGCAGCGCCTGATAGGTTCTTGATGGAGGTTGCAGGTCTCCCAACAACAGTTTCAACTTGTCCCGCACATACCGCTTTGTGTGGTTTTGCTTTGTCATGCATTTGAACGAATCCGTTACCGATGTAGAGAGCATATGGCACCACATACAAGTCAAAGATGTTTGCGAAGTTAGGGGATTGGGGATAGTCATCTACGATGTGCAACTCTGTACAACTCGTTAAAATTATTCAACTTCAGACCATGAGAGATCCAACTCCAAATGGCATTACGTCCCGCACATTATATTGTGCGAACCTTTCATTTGGTTGTAGTTAGACTCTGAATTAAAGATCTGTGCTGACCAAACAGCACATTCGTCCAATCGTCGACGGTCCAATGCAGGACTTCCCGGGCAAATGCTAGTCGCGACCATCGATGCTAAGTAGTTTGTCGGGATCCTATGGCAGATTTCCGTGGCCGAAAATCTTATCCCTCGAGGAGTCTGCGTATTGTATTATCATTTATGCGGGTCCCATATATCTCCTGCAGCCGTACTGAAGGTGCTTTGCTATTGTATGTCGGTCTTTTATGGTCCGCATGCGTATTAAACGATCTTCAATGACAGTCGTGGAGCGTGGCTTACCTTGACCCCGCAATCTTGCGAGCTCCTGGGTGCTGTGGTACCGCTACAAGAGCAGTGAAATGGTTGTGTGCGCTACACCAAACCGTCGACCGATTTCAGGGTACCCGTACCCCTCGGTATTGAAGGTGGAAATCTGTACGCACTCACCACGTGTTAGTTGTTGAGCAATCCTTTCCATAGTTGTAGCTGCTAAATTTACAACTTAATGGATCGCGTAATCAACATAACCCTCAAAATAACCTTCCTACAATCGCTAAAGAAGGAGTTATGTTGTTTATCATTTACCTTAATTTTAGCGATGGTGAATCCTATAGACCCACAACATTATTAACCCCTGTTATTATTATTATTCTTCCTGATGCTATGTTATTCGCAACATACATTTTCACAGCGTTTAAGGTCCTTTCTCTAACCTCTTAACGTCATCTGAGCCAGTGGTGCGTTAATTTTGACGAGAAGTATATATATATATATACATTAAATATATATATATATATATTAATATATATATATATATATATATATATATATATATATATATATATATATATATATATATATATATATATATATATAATATACTTACTTCTCGTCAAAATTAACGCACCACTGGCTCATGACGTTTGATTGGCCTGTTCAATTCCAAATAGAAGAACGTTTTTTCAAATTTAGATCTATAATTACGTGAGTAAATTCTATATACGATATATATATATACGGAAATATATATATATATATATATATATATATATATATATATATATATATATATATATATATATATATATATATATATATATATATATATATATATATATATATATATATATATATATATATATATATATATATATATATATATATATATATATATATATATATATATATATATATATATAATATATATATATATATATATATATATATATATATATATATATATATATATATATATATATATATATATATATATATATATATATATATATATATATATATATATATATATATATATATATATATATATATATATATATATATATATATATATATATATATATATATATATATATATATATATATATATACAATATTCTAGGAAGAAGACATAGTTATTTTGGACTTACAAACTTCAAATCATTGTGAATAAGAATTTTTAAAATAGAAATTGGAGGAAGCAAGAAAAGAAATGTTATAGTAAAAATATTCCTAATAGTTTAGTTTTCATGAACCTTTTCCATCTATAAGCTGTTTTTCACTCTGAAAATGGTGTAGTTTTGAGTATTGAACAATATTATTATCTCGTGTGTTTATGTTAATTAATAAATAATAATTAATAAAACTTAAAGTCATGTATGATTGTTTGTTTGTAATGCCGTATCAGAGTTTAAATTTTTAATTTTTTTTGGCTTAAGCAAGTATATTTAATGTCATAAATGCTTCTCTTAATTACTCGTTTTCATGAGAGTAAAAGTCAGTTGATCTGATTGTCTTGTACGACGCAATAATAGGAAAACTTTTTGTAAGTTTAGATCGATCATATGTTGCTCGTAATCAAATCTGAATAAAAATTTTCATCTGAAATCGTAGATGAGTACCACCACTGATATAAATGTTCTTCATTGAGAATCAAGTAGTTTTATCATTAGGGTTAGGTTAAGTTAGATTAGGTTAGGTTACGTTAGGTTAGGTTAGGTAAGGTTAAGATTGAAATCCCTGGTTATTATGTTTAGTGGCTTGACTGTACGTAGAATGTATTTTACTGAACCAGAGGGAGGTTCAAATTCAACATATTTGAGAGGTATTTTATTATATAGCTGTAAAGAATTATAATGAAGTAAGCTACAGAGTACAGGAAAAAGAGCTAAAGGTATATGTTGTGTATTTTTTTTATATAGTAATTCTGCTTTGAATAAAAAGATATTGATAAACCAGATCATATCGATCAAAGCCTCTGTAGAGAAGAAAAACATCTTCATATATCTTATAAAAGGAATTTTAAATATTAAGAAGAATTTTAGATTTCAAGAATTGCAATAAAATTATTAATCATTCTGAATATGAAATACTGCTGCTATCAAGGAAATTGGAGAAAGTGTATTAATGTCATAAATGTTGATTGACCTGTTATAATATATATATATATATATATATATATATATATATATATATATATATATATATATATATATATATATATAAATATATATATATATAATATATATATATATATATATATATTTACAGAACGCCACACTCACGGGCAGAGCCCTTTCAATATATATAATATATATATATATATATATATATATATATATATATATATATATATATATATATATATATATATATATATATATATATATATATATATATATATATATATATATATATATATATATATATATATATATATATATATATATATATATATATATATATATATAATATATATATATATATATATATATATATATATATATATATATATATATATATATATATATAATATATATATATATATATATATAATATATATATATATATATATATATATATATATATATATATATATATATATATATATATATATATATATATATATATATATATATATATATATATATATATATATATATATATATATATATATATATAACGTGAATAGTGAAGCCGAGTTAATATATCTAATATGTAAATTCTAGTTTTTACAACGCGATTCATAGATATATTCAATTTTAAACAAGGTAAGGCGAGGATGTCATATTCATTGTTTTAATTAAAATAAAGAACCAAAGAAATTACTTTAATTATAAAAGTATATTATTATAAAACTAGTCTATTCTTATGTATGTGTATTTATATTCACTTTCTATTTTTATTTATATTTAAACTAACATATAAAGTATTATTTTTATAGTTTTACTTCTACTGAAAATTTTTCTTAACACAATATGAGTGAATATTAAAACATTCAAAATAAATTTAAAAGAAAATTGTTTTGTGGAACGCAAAAAAATTTTTGGACATAATTTCCTTCGATAATTGTTTAATAATACTAATACTAAGATGTTCCCATTGACGTATTTAATGACAAAACAAATCACGAAGGAAAATATTTTTTTATTCATTTGCAATATACATGAAAAAAATTGTCTCACATTAAGTTTCCTAAAGAAACAATATTCAAATATTTTTATTCTTCCATTTTTCTTTTATCTCAATTATAATTTTTCCTGTGGGAAAACAAACTTTATTCTATAATTACTCTCATTTTAGTTAATTAAATACAAATTAATTTTTATATTTAATATAAAAATATTAAATTTGTAAATTCTTCAAATAGATGAATTTTCCTCCGAACTTCTGAATGGTCTTTAAATAAGGAAATAAACTCTTGCATTACACCATCTCTCTTCATCAAGTCGAAACTTTCAAGCTTGGGTTATTAACTTCCGTAGTTGTAAATCCTCTAAGTTATTTTTTCATCTCATTCTTCACATATCTTTTCCTCTTATATTTTTTAAATAAGTTGCATCCTGAAAGTTATATATATATATATATATATATATATATATATATATATATATATATATATATATATATATATATATATATATATATATATATATATATATATATATATATATATATATATATATTATATATATATATATATATATATATATATATATATATATATATATATATATATATATATATATATATATATATATATATATATATATATATATATATATATATATATATATATATATATATATATATATATATATATATATATATATATATATATATATATATATATATATATATATACTATATATATATATATATATATATATATATATATATATATATATATATATATATATATATATATATATATATATATATATATATATATATATATATATATATATATATATATATATATATATATATATATATATATATATATATATATATATATATATATATATATATATATATATATATATATATATATATATATATATATATATATATATATATATATATATATATATATATATATATATATATATTCCTGAAGAAACGAGGAATCGTGAACATAATCTCCCCTCATTAAAAAAAAATTGGAGATGCCATAATATGCAAATTTAGCCTCTGAAACCATCCTTAGTAGTGTAATTTCCAAACTTTGATAGAACATTGACTAAATTTTGGGCCATTTATTGCCAAAATTGTACATTATGAAGGCAACGAAAGCATTTTTTTCATTTTTTTCAGTATATATATATATATATATATATATATATATATATATATATATATATATATATATATATATATATATATATATATATATATATATATATATATATATATATATATATATATATATATATATATATATATATATATATATATATATATATATATATATATATATATATATATATATATATATATATATATATATATATATATATATATATATATATATATATATATATATATATATATATATATATATATATATATATATATATATATATATATAATATATATATATATATATATATATATATATATATATATATATATATATATATATATATATATATATATATATATATATATATATATATATATATATATATATATATATATATATATATATATATATATAAATAAATTCTTCATTATTTGCCTTCCTCTTCGTTTCGGAAATATCGTTTTCCATTTTCAAGGTTTTAAAAAAAAAATATTTCTTAAAAATTCTAAAAAAAAAAAAAAATTAATTAATTGAAAAATCAATAAAAAAATATATATTATTTAAATTATTATATATAAAACATGAAGTTTTAAAGGCGTTGTACGTTTGTAAGGCGTAAACCTAAAAGGTTAATGAATAAAACACACAACAATGAAAAAGAAGAAAAAAAACTAATAAATAAATAATTAATAAA
>SEYY01007144.1:45000-55000 GCA_009176605.1 Armadillidium nasatum | reverse complement strand
AAAAATTTGCCTGCTTAGTAGCTGTGTTTATTTCAAGTAAAAGAAGAAGAGAGGTAGAGGAAGTAAAAATAACGTTCTAACGAAGGAAGATATTTTTTCATGCTTGATATGTGAGTCTGTAATAGATATTATAAAAGCTTTGCTGGGAGTCTAATAGTCAGTACTACGGTAGTTGCAATCCAAATTTTTCACAAAATAAAAAGTCACACTTTAAAAAAGTCGTAGGGTAGAAACATTGACCAAAAATATAACGGTTGTATTTAAGATATTTCCTTCAATGTAATTATGCTGTGATTTCAAATATCTCAGCAATATAAAGAGTTGAAGTTACTGAATTGAACATAAAATTAATATTTTTCAACATGATACCACCTGATCTAGTAATATTTTAAAAGCATTTTTCGTTTACTCTAATAAAAATGTTTTTCTTTTAAACGTTAAATGAGTGCGATTTGTAATAATTTTGAGAACAATAAAGGTAGAAAGGAGATCAGAAAGTTTAAGGAATTTTCAATAATGAGTAGTATATATATATATATATATATATATATATATATATAATATATATATATATATATATATATATATATATATATATATATATATATATATATATATATATATATATATATATATATATTTTTTTATTTTTTTTTTTTTTTTTTTTTTTTTTTTTTTTTTTTTTTTTTTTTTTTTATTTCACCTCTGGTTGGCAAAGGCCAGAGGCCTACTAAAATTCCACCAGAGTTAGGGGGAAAGACGGAAGCTGGTCAAATTAAAGGCCGACGTGACCTGATACACGACTTTTGAAGGTGTGTAAGTCATAGGAAGTTGGAAAAATAGAAGAAGGGAGTGTGTTCCAGACTTTACCAGTAGAGTACATGTAAGATTGAGCATAGCGGTTAAGTCTGGGGTCAGAGAGTTGGATAGAGAAAGGATGAAACTGTGTAGAAAGTCGAGTCGCACGAGCCCTTCTCAGTGGAGGAGGTATGCGAAGAGAAAGTTCAGAAGAGCAGTGTCCATTGTAATAGCGATAGTATAGAGAGAGTGACGCAACATTTCGACGGGCAGAAAGAGATTGGAGAGAATAAGTGAGAGCAGGAGAGTTGATAAGACGAAAAACCCGTTTCCAAAAGAGCTGTGTAAGTGTGGAACCACCCCAGATGTGTGACGCATACTCCATACAAGGGGCGAACAACACCCCTATACAGAGCAAGCAACTGGGGTGGAGTGAAGAAATACTGAAGGCGCCTCAGAACACCCAACCTCTTAGAAGCTTGTTTAGAAAGAGAGGTAATGTGATCTTTCCAAGAAAGATCACGAGAAAAAGAAACACCAAAAATATTAAGAACAGATGAAGGTCTGAGTTGAATGTTTTCGAAGAAGATTTCATAGTTGTGTGGAAGATTGTGTCGAGTAGAGAGATGGAGGAATTGAGTTTTGGTGGCATTGAAAACAACCATGTTCTCTCTGCCCTCAATTAGAAATACGAGATAGATCAGAGGTCAGCTGCTCCAAGGCAACCCTTCTTGCATCTAGTAACTGTTGTTGAGAGGGGCGCCTTTCAAATGGAAAAGAGTAATGAAGGGTGGAGTCATCAGCATAGGAGTGGATAAGAAGATGAAGTAAAAGAGAGAAGGTCATTAATGAAAAGTAGAAAAAGTGTTGGGGATAGGACAGACCCTTGAGGAACACCACTATTAATAGATTTAAATAGATTTAAAGGATGAACGGTGGCCGTCTACAACAGCTGCTATAGAACGACCTGGAAAGGAAATCAGAGAGAATCACAGAGAGAAGGATAGATTCCGAAAGAGGGAAGTTTGGAAATCAAAGCTTTGTGCCAGACTCTATCGAAGGCTTTCGATATGTCCAGCACAACAGCAAAAGATTCACCGAAATGCCGAAGAGCGGAGGACCAAGAGTCGGAGAGAAGGGAAAAGGAGATCACCAGTAGAGCGTTTCTTACGAAAGCCATACTGGCGATCAGAGATAAGATTAGAAGAATTGAGATGTTTCCAAATCTTCCTGTTAAGGATAGATTCGAAAGCTTTAGAAAGAACGGAGGTCAAAGAAATGGGACGATAGTTAGAGGGTTGAAAGGAGTCCCCCCCCACTTCTGCACAGACTGAATGAGCGCACGTTTCCAGCAAGAAGGGAAGGTTGAAGTAGAAAGACATAGACGAAAAAAGTTTACCAAGGCAGGGTGCAAGCTAGGAAGCACAAGTTTTGAGAACCACAAGAGGGATATCATCAGGACAGTACGCCTTCTTAGTATTAAGCTTAGAGAGAGCAGAAGTGACGTCTTTAGAAAAATTTTAAATTTTAGGCATAAATGAGTTGGAGGGGGTTGAAATAGAAGGAACAGCTCCGGAATCGTCTAAGGTTGAATTAGAAGCAAAAGTTTGAGCGAAGAGTTCAGCTTTAGAGGAAGGCAAAACGGCAGTTGTACCGTCAGAAGATACTAGAGGAGGGAAAGAGGAAGAAGCAAAGTTAGAGTTGACATTTTTTGAAAAATGCCAGAAAGGGCGAGAGGAAGTAGAACCAGAAAGATTGTTGCATTTTAAGCGAAGAAAGGAGTTTTTAGTATTACGGAGAATAGATTTTGCACGATTCCGGGATGAAATATAAGTTGCATGGAGTTTCAGGAGTTTGAAGACGACGGTAATTCCTGAAGGCAGCATCCCTGTGACGGATAGCACGAGAACAAGCAGAGTTAAACCAAGGTTTGTTAGGTTTAGTAGAATGGAAAGAATATGGAATGTACGCCTCCATGCCAGAGAGAATCACCTCAGTTATACGCTCTGCGAACTCAAAGGGACCCCTCCCACGGAAACAATAATCATTCCATGGAAAATCAGAGAAGTACAACCGCAAGTCAGACCAATTAGTGGCACCGAAATGCCAGAAACGTCTCCTCGCCGAATGCGAGGACCGTTCTTGCGGAAGACTTGAAGAGACAGGACAAGATACAGAGATAAGAGGGTGATCGGATGAACCCAGAGGAGGAAAGAGTTTAACAGTGTAAGGAGAAGGATAAGAAGTTAGGAAAAGATCAAGTATGATGGGTTCATCGCCAAGGCGATCAGGGATACGGGTAGAGAGATGCACCAACTGCTCAAGGTTGTTCTGGATAGAGAATTGGAAGGCGAGTTCACCAGCTGGATCGTGAGAACTAGATGAAAGCCACTGGCGGTGGTGAACATTCAAATCACCTAAAATGATGATTTCGGAGAAAGAAGAAGAAAGAATGTGTTCTATTTTGGAGTTAAGATAGTCGAAGAATTTTGGATAGTCTGTAGAATTAGGTGATAAGTAGACAGAGCAGATAAATTTAGTTGTAGAGTTGCAAGAAAGTTTAAACTTAATAAGTAGTAGAGAATTCAAAAGACTCCAAATTAGAGACACGAGAACAGACAACATCGTTGCGCACATAAACGCAACATCCGCCTTTAGCTGAAAATTGAGGATAGAGACAGTAGGAGGAAGCAGAGCAGGGCTTGGTGTCAGAGCACTCAGACACCTGAGTTTCGGTTAAGAATAAGAGATGAGGTCTAGAAGAAGAGAGGTATTGTTCGACAAAGTGAAAATTAGTAAAGAGACCACAAATGTTGCAGAAGTTAATGGACAAAGAAGGTCGTGCATCAGGGCAAGTCGGCGTAGAGGTCTTGGCGGCACCAACCCCATCACCGGAGGCCACCAACTCCCAAGTGGTGATTGGGGAAGGAGTGGATGAGGGGCATTCTTTGGATGCCGCCCCTCGTAGCATCTCCGAGGCAGTTTTATTTTTCGCCATTGTTGTTGCTTTATGAAGGTAATGTAAGAGTAAGCTCTTGTAAAGTTGTAGGAACGTGAGAAGGAAGAAGAAGTAGGAGCACAGACACTCCAATGTGAAACGAGGGTATACTAGAGACCTTCTGAGAAGGTGAAACGCGAAAAGGAACAAACCAAAGGGCAACGGAGTGAAACGGAATGCTTTAGCCCACCCTATCACTCCGCGGTTAAGCCCAATGGGGGGTACTTTCATCATAATATTAGATAAATTTAATATCAGCTGAACCAAGAGTCATTGTTGGTTTCTTCTAAATTTGCATAAGATATTAACGTATTCAAAGGAGCACCTCCGTAATTGCGATATAAAAATAGATCTTAGTTAGGAATATGATTATGAATAACTTCAAAACGAAATAACACAATTGTATAAAAGAACTTACACTGATCTTAATAGAAAAGCTTCTTTTGGAGAAATATTTTATTTTCTCATCCAGAAGCCAGTATAGTAAGCCAGTCCCTCTCGTCAAGAAGTTTTATTCATAAACTCTTCACTGCAGCAGCGTCACGAATAATCTATTAAAAGAACGTATAATCGAACAAATTAAATGGTCAAATTTATTTTATCAATCGATATTTATAGGTTTTTAACTATTTAATCTCAATTTATTTTATATCAAACGATATGTTTAATAAATCTCGAATGAAAATGTTGAAGAACTTGCCGTTATTACAGCAAATTGAGAACTTTTTGATAAGAAAACTTTAATAGAACTTTTCCTCAACGTTGAGAATTGAGAATTTCCCAATACGGAAAAGATTTGAGATCTGACCAATATGGACTCGAATTGACAACTGATTTTATAAAAAATAGCAACCTTCCATTTTACTTTTCATGCTAGATATTTTTATTGATTCTAGCTACAAGTTTATATTTTAAGCCATATAAATATTAAAATTATTATATACTCCGAGGGGAGGAATGGCTCAAGCCTATTTGGTTGGAGTCATCAAAAGAAAAAAGTATCGATTTGTACTTACATTTTTATGAAAATACTCACGACATTTGAGATTTTTCATTTTATTCAGATTCGGAGTTAGAATCTTCTTCTCTGAAGTGCACTCTAGCAGTCACAGCTGCTTTTCGATTTGGTCTGACTGTTCCCGAAGGAGTTCCCATTGAATGACGGGATATTGAAGTGGTAGGCTGAGCAGATGTCCCAGGAGTCGAGGATACAGCTAACGAAGGCATTGAACCGGTTGAAGCGGATGATGGTTGAGATGACCCACTGTGGGTTAAAGAAAGTTCCAGGGGTACAAAAGTTTTACAGGATACAGACTGATTTGTCCTCCTGGTGTCTTCACGAAGACTGATCGAACTTTTCCATCATCCACATACATCAATTTAGTAACGATTCCCATTTGCCAAAATGGTCGGTCTTTTATAGGACTGCGTATCAGCACGATATCGTTGACCTTAACCAGATAATCCTATCTGATTTGATATAAATCTCTACAGGTTTCTCGAAGACTTAGTAGATATTCCTCGCACCACCTTGTTCTAAATTCTTCAAATTTGTCAGATGATTTTTTTAGGGCTTTAATCAAAGCATTTCGAGACGATGAAGGAGACATCGCCATAAGATTCAGAATTATCTTTCTTTTCTTATTACCATACTGGTTCTTTAATGTGGTTTTAAAAGCAATTTGGCGTGAGAGGTATCAAATCATTAGAACTTGAAATATAAGTCAGACGACGAGAGTTTATAGCATCAGTTATTTCTGAAAGAGTTGTTATAAAGCTGAAATATTCGACAGAAGATCTTCCAATTGTCTTCAGTAGACAGCTTTTGACCACTTTCATAATTTTCTCCCACAGGCTAGCAGTCTGCGGATTGTAAAATGGTATTTGATGATGTTTTATCTGATTTTTACGAAGAAACTCTTTTCCATTCTCTGAAACCACAAATGACTAAAATGAATTCACTCCTTGTATAAAGGATCGTGCATTATCACTTGCAGACTGCGTCTGGCACTCCATAGAGATTTACAAAACGTTGAAATGATTTTACAAATGATTCAGAAAGACATATCAGGAACCAGATCTAAATGAATAGCTCTTATGCTAAGACATGTATAAATTAAGATATACATTTTTTGAGATTGAGGTGATCCTTTTACTTTCACCCACCAATGTTTGGTATAGTCTATACCCACATTCTTATAAGGCCGAAAAAGTTCCACTTGAGCTTTTGAAAAATTTGTGAAGCGAGGATAATTGAATGCAAAACTGTTGTATTTTTTGCACACTATGCATTCTGATATGACTTTTCGAATAGTATTTCTAGCAGAGGTGATCCAATAACCTCTCAGACGAATGTTGGTTAGAGTGGCTTGAATGCCAAGATGTTTACAATCAAAATGGGCGTTTCGAATAAAAAGAAATGTCAAATGGTGATTTTTCCCCATCAGGATTGGATTTAAAACATCAAAGTCATAATAATTAGAACGAGCCAATCTACCTTTGCTTCTAATGAGCTCTAAATCATCTAGAAATAAATTTAAATTGTTTACCAAATCTGGTGGTGGTTCATTTAACGAAGCATCCTCTTTCACTCTTCTTAAAAAGGCAAGCTCTTTCGGAAAAGATTCTTCCTGCATTCTTTTTAGGCAATATATTCGAGCTTTGGAATCACAATCAATGTTGATTCCTCTAGAAAGTGCTGAAAACTTATATAAAAGAACACAAACTCTAAAAAACATTTAAATTAGGAAAATTTTCAAATTTAGTAACAGAAAGATTAGTACTTACATTGACAGTCACAAGCACTAAAGAAGAATTATTTTCGGAAATCTCCCATCCATAATCAGGCCAATATATGGGTGCAGAATCCAGCCATTCAGGTCCATGCTGCCAGAATGATAAATTTTTTCGAAAATCAGCTATATTCAATCCTCTAGTGAGTAGGTCGGCTGGGTTTTCTTCAGACCTCACGAAATGAAATTTCAGGGGAAGATGATGGTCTTTTTTTTTAATGAAGAAACCATTTTTTTAATATCTTGTATTCTATTCTTTATGAATACACTTTTGTTTTTTCTTCCCCCACGTAGTATCCAGGCCAAGGACACTTGTGAATCCGAAAATATATTTAAAGTTTTAAACTCTGAATCTTGAAAGCATCCTAGAACTTGAGGTAAGCATTTCAATGCCAAAAAAACTGATAAAAGCTCCAAGCATGGCAGTGTTCTCCCTTTCAAAGGAGCGACTTTTCCCTTTAGACCAAAGAATGCTGGGTCGCTTTGGTGTTTGAGAGATACATACATTACGAAGCCATAGCATGAAGAACTTGTGTCACAAAATATGTTAAGTGACAAGTTGGAGCCCTCGGTCTCAAAACAAAATCTTTCGAAAGTAATTTCCCTCAAAGAAATTAAATCTAGAAGAAACTTTTGCCATAAGGTTTTCAATTCTTCGTTGATTTCATCGTCCTAACTCATTTCCTGTTCCAATGTCTTCCTCTTAATATACGCCCACGTATCGTAACTGGAAGAAACAGTGATAAGGGGTCAAAAACTTTAAATATCTGAGGGAGAAGTTGACGTTTCGAATTGGCCGAGTCGATTTCAAAATCACTCAATCTAAGAGTGTCCAATGAGGTGTCGAATGGATATCTCAAAACTCTTTCTTTTGAGCTTTGATGTTTGGCTAATATTTGGATAGCATCGAACATTTCTTTTAGTTCTAAGTTATTTGAATTCCAACTGCATAAATCGAATCCACCTTCGCACATTCTTGAAGTGGTCTGACAAAAGATTTCTTTTAAATTGTCAATAGAAGAGTTGGAATATATAAAATTATCCATATATAAATTATTTTCCAATAAAGAAGAACAGAGATCTGGGGGATACTGTTTTGCATGGTGTCTTATAACAGCTCCCAATATATAAGGACTTACTGATAGCCCGAAAATGATTAGAGGTGTAACGATAGGTATGAAGCACACCTCCTTCTTCCCAGAAGAAGCAGAATCGATTTACGATCTTCATCCTTTTTAAGACGAATCTGCAAAAAGGCTTTCGAAATGTCTGCTAGTACGACATATTTGTTTGTACGAAATTGAAACAATAATCGAAATAAAGATGCCATCAAATCTACACCAGGATAACGAGCCTGGTTTAAAGATGGGCTATTCCCGATGAGAAGGCTGCAATTAAAAACAGGGCGAATTTTCGTTATGACTTGTTCTGCAGTTTTAATAACAGGCCTATGAGGGATTCATATATATCGGCCAAACTCTTTTGGAAACACATGGATGGGCTCGATGATACCATCAGCCATCTAAGTATTGACGAAATATGTCTCTATATGCTGAAATGAGATCCTGATTATGAAGTTTTTGTGTCACACGATGCAGCGCAGCTAATGCTACCTGATGATTTGAAGGCACAGCTTTCAATATTTCTTCATACCATGGGATCTCAACATAATACATACCTTCCTTATATTCTATGCTTTCATGGAATCGACGTTCGAAGATGATATCGATGGAGCCTTGGTCGGCATTTTAGTTTATTTCAATGGATTTCAACTTGTAGATGTTTTCTATGCCGAAATCAAGTTCCAAGTCTTAGTAAGTATGAATCAATGGATCGAAATAGGAAGGAGACGAATCCACTATGAGATTTACGATGCTTTCTGGAATTTTTTTGACAGGGTTGAGAAGAGAAGAAGACAACAAACTGGAATCTTTTGGTTGTCACGAGGTCCTCTTTCTTTGAGGATTATTCGAAATTCCACTAGAGACAAAATTTAGTTCATCTTGCTTTTTAACACCTTGCAATCTTCTTTTTGTGGATTTCAAAGCTTTATTTATGAATTGAGAAGGATGTCCAAGAGTTTTAAAAATCTTTCTTATGTGTGCAATCTCCTCATCCAAATATTCCGGACTACAAAGTCTAAAAGCTCTTAAAAAGAAACCTTTTAAAATCCACAAAAAGAAGACTACGAGGTGTTAAAAAGCAAGATGAACTAGATTAGGTCTCTAGTGTAATTTAGAATTTTACCATTGATGGCACACCTATTGATGACAATTCAAATGAGATTGAAAATGTAAATGAAAATATCGAGAGATTGTGAAGCGGAAAATCGTCTTAAGTTTGACATAGCAAATAAGTTTATAGCAAACGTACCCACTGACACTATCAACACTAAGAAAGTTTTACCAAGAGAGTTTTTGTTGGTCTCGAGTGTCCCAACAAATATTAAAAAGTTTTTTCATAGACAAAAAATCTCGATAACAAAGGACGAACATAATGCAGTTGTTTATCAGGTCCCTTGCAAAGATTGCGATAGTGTTTATATTGGTGAGACGGTGGATTTTAAAAGAAGAAAATGCCAACATAAATATTCGCTTCAAGTTGGAGATGAAAATTCTGCTTTACATAGGCATCGGATATCGAATAATCATAGAATTGTACTGGAAGAGATGAAGTTGCTTATAAAAGAAGATAATGTAAATAAAGGACAGTTTATAGAATCCTTTTTAAATTAGAAATGTAAATAATTTTAATGTTCATAATAATGATGTTTTATTGGATGATTTTACGAATTATATTGTTAAAAATTTTTCAAAATTTTTATGTTTTTTTAAAGGTCTTAACAATTTTATTTAAACAACCAACTAATTATTTTTTATGCCTTTCTCTGTTTTTAAAAAAATCTTTTAATAAACTAGAGCCTGAAAGAGGAAGGGTGGCTATCCCTTCGAAAGCCATGCTCCAATTTTAATTAAGTTTTTGTTTTTATTTCCTGTGGAGTTTTTTAATCTCTAAAATCTCTCTCTCTCTCTCTCTCACTATATATATATATATATATATATATATATATATATATATATATATATATATATATATATATATATATATATATATATATATATATATATATATATATATATATAATGATTCGGCCGTCGTCGAGAGTAGATGTGCCTAAAGATAGATGGGAAAAGAAAAACGAGAAGAATCAGAAAGAAGATTGAGGAGAGAAAAGAAGAGAGAAGGTTTATGCATTCAAATAGTATTGAACAAAATTTGAAAAACTAATAGCTAAAATTTATTTTAAAATTAGAATTTTTGAAAATATTTTTGCATTAAAAATATAAATTAAATAAGTTTCGATAAAATTATTATAATATCATATCAAAATTTATAGAGGAGCAACAAATCT
>SEYY01007144.1:35000-37500 GCA_009176605.1 Armadillidium nasatum | reverse complement strand
TTTTATATATAGGGCATATTATTGATTTGTTCCATTCTTTAGGTGTTTTCTCTTCGTCCCAGCATTTGTTCTTTATTTCTGTTATCCACAGCACCCCCTCCTCACCTACATTTTTTAGTACTTCATATGGTATTGTATCTTCACCCCGAGCTTTTCCATTCTTCATCCTTCCTATGGCATACTTCACCTCCTCCACCCCGATCGGCCATCTCTCCTCCTCTCCCCCCCCCTATCTTCCTCCTGTCCATCCTTGACATTGTTTGGCACATTTAACAATGAGTCAAAGTATTCCCCCCATCTCTTATCAATTTCGTCAGGGTCTGTCAGCAAAATTCCATCGTCACTTTTTATTGAATAGGTTGGTAGAGTTGACCCGTTCCTATAAGTTTTTGCTATATTATATATTAATTTCCTTGTTCCCATCAGGTCAGCCTCCAAGTCCCTGCCAATCTTCATCCACGTCCTCTCCTTTTCCCTTTCCTTAATTCTCTCGTTCTCCCTCCTTGCCTCTACGTAATCTTCCCTGTCATCAGCCCTCCGTGTTTTTATCCATTTTCGAAAGCACTTCAAATTCTTTTTCACTGCCTCCTGCACGGGCAATGTCCACCATGTTGTTTTCTTCTTCTTTCTACCAAATGTCGTTTTCACTTTCACTACTCACTCTGCCACCTCTCTCAGAGCATCCCGAAAAATCCCCCAACTATCCTCAATGTCCACCACCTCTCCCACATCCCTCCTCGCCTCACTCATCTCTCTCCGGAGCTGATCTCTGCACGCCTGGTCCTGTAGGTTCTCTACCATAAATCTCTTCCTGCTCCCACGACTAATACGTTTTGGTTTGTCTATCCTTAGTTTTCCTATCACTATCCTGTGGTCTGAGTCACACGACGCACTCGGTATGCTTTTTACATCTCTAAATATTCTTTTATTATTTGTTATCATTAAATCAATCATAGATCTATCTTCGTATCTCTGCCTGTCATTACTCCATCGATACCATGTCCATTTATGACTTTCTCTATGCCTGTAAAAGGTGTTCATTATACTCATATTATTCTGTACACAGAAATCCACAACACTATCCCCTGCGACGTTTCTATCCCCGATACTGTGTGCTATTATTACATTCTCAATCTCTCGCCGATCCTGTCCAACGTGTTCGTTTAGATCTCCCATCAGTATCACATTTTCACGATGAGGTACTCTGTCCTTGACAATCTGCAACCCCTGGTAGAAAGCTTCCCTTTCTTCCGCTGGTCTACCCTGTTGTGGCACGTATACCTGAATAAAGCTCAGGTTTCCCTCGTTCATTTTCAGTGAGAATGTTAACATTCGCTCATTTACCCGTTCGAAGTTGTTCACTGTCCTCCACTATAAATCAACGGGAAATCATCATAACCCTCACTCCAACTCCCGACAGTCTAGTCTCGCATACTCCCAATATGTCAATTCTTCTCTCCCTCATAACCATCACCATCTCCTCCTCTTTCCCTCTCAATGTTCCTACATTTAAAGTAGCAATTCTTAGTATAGTCCTATTTCGTATTCCATTTTCGCTCGGTCGACAGCCAACAAAGTCAATGGGATTCCGAGGCAACATTTGAGCTCCTTGAGCAAATTTTGACGGTTGTCGGATTGCTAGGCTTGTCCAACCCAAGTTCAAGACTGTCAATTTGTACCATCCAGTGTTCAGTCCCCGGAAGGCTACAGAAGGGTCGCATCCCTCCCGACTATGGAACACTGGTAGGAACAAGCCACCGCACCACGACAAGGTTTGGCAATCTCTTATCCGGACATAGGCGACTATCCGAACCCACGGCGGATATATATATATATATATATATATATATATATATATATATATATATATATATATATATATATATATATATATATATATATATATATATATATATATATATATATATATATATATATATATATATATATATATATATATATATATATATATATATATATATATATATATATATATATATATATTCAAGAATTGCCACTTAATAAAACCGTGGAATAAATTTGTATAATTTTACTTCTGCTAATGAGGATTCGAACTCGGGCCTCTCAGATGTTAAGACATTGCGTTTTTGTACCATCAGTTGGTGTAGTGGTTAACGCAATGTCTTAACATCTGAGAGGCCCGAGTTCGAATCCTCATTAGCAGAAGTATATATATATATATATATATATATATATATATATATATATATATATATATATATATATATATATATATATATATATATATATATATATATATATATATATATATATATATATATATATATATATATATATATATATATATATATATATATATATATATATATATATATATATATATATATATATATATATATATATATATAATATATATATATATATATATATATACATATATATAAATTTTATCTCACCTTTTTATGGGCAAAGGCCATTGGCCTACCAAAATTTCCACCAGAGTCAGGGGAAAAGACGG
>SEYY01007144.1:0-32500 GCA_009176605.1 Armadillidium nasatum | reverse complement strand
GTCTATTAATGATTTTCCTGAGGCAAAAAATCATTAATTTTTGAGAACTTTTTTATGAAAAAGGAAAAGGCAAAATTTATGCTTTTCCAAAAATAGTTGCAACTAACATTTTCTTCTTGCTTGTGTTTTTATAACTTAACTAATTATAATTACTATCATACACAAGGATAAATAAAAATACACTCACAAATACACACACATATATATTTTTATATATATATATATATATATATATATATATATATATATATATATATATATATATATATATATATATATATATATATATATATATATATATATATATATATATATATATATATATATATGGTAAAGGTATAGAATGTTTCTGAGTTTCGATGTTTTGAAAATATCGATATTCGAAAATATCGATATATCCAAACATCGATATGCCTATTCAAGTATTATTCTAATTATTTTTATAATTATTATTATTTAGTTTTCTAGCGTACCTAGTTCGACTTATCATAAGCTGAACTGCAGAAGTTGCCGTAAAATACAGGCCTAACCTATACAAAAACGTTGCAATGAGATACCGATTAAAATCGAAATTTCAAAATATCGATATAAAAAATATCGAAACTCAGAAACATTCTATACCTTAGCCTATATATATATATATATATATATATATATATATATATATATATATATATATATATATATATATATATATATATATATATATATATATATATATATATATATATCAACGGCAGTTGATTGATTCAAGAAGGATGGCCTTGGAACAACTGACCTCTGATCTTTCTCGTATTTCAAACTGGGGCAGAGAAAACATGGTTGTTTTCAATGCCTCAAAAACTCAATTCCTCCATATTTCTACTTGACACAATCTTCCACACAACAATATCTTCTTCGAAAACACTCAACTCAAACCTTCATCTGTCCTCAATTTTCTAGGTATTTCTTTTTTTCGTGATCTTTCTTGGAAAGATCACATTTTTTCTCTTTCTAAACAAGATTCTAAGAGTTTGGGTGTTCTGAGGCGCCTTCGTGGTTTTTTTACGCCACCCCAGTTGCTTCCTCTGTATATGGGTGTTGTTCGCCCCTGTATAGAGTTCCCCTCTCACATCTGGGGTGGTTCCACACATACAGCTATTCTCGAAAAGGTGGAGTCCGGGGCTTTTTGTCTCATTAATTTTCCTGCTCTTACTAATTCTCTCCAGTCTCTTTTTTCAAGGTCGAATTGCTGCATCACTTTCTCTATATTATCGCCATTAGAACGGACATTGCTCTTCTGAACTCTCACGTCGATACCTCCTCCATTGAGAAGGGCTCGTACAACTCGTCTTTCTACAAACTCTCATCCTTTCTCTGTCCAACTCTCTGATCCCAGACGTAACTGCTAGGCTCAATCTTACATGTACTTTACTGGTAATGTCTGGAACACACTTCCTTCAACTATTTTTCCAACTTCCTATGACTTATTTTTATATATATTTATTTTTCCTCCTGTATTTAATCTTCCACTCTTCAAGGCTTCCGTCTGCGCCCACCTGAGGGCTGTGCGTTAGGTGTGTGTGTGTGTGTTTGAATGAGCTTTGTGCATGTGTGTGTGCCCCCTCCTTGAAAAGGGCTCTGCCCGTGAGTGGTGGCGTTCTGTAAAAAAAAAAAAAAAAAATACACCTTCAAACGCGTGTATCAGGTATTGTCGGCCTTTAATTTGACAATGTTCCCGACCAGAAGTGAAATAAATATATATATATATATATATATATAATATATATATATATATATATATATATATATATATATATATATATATATATATATATATATATATATATATATATATATATAGGGCTCGTGCAACTCGTCTTTCTGCAAACTCTCGTCCTTTCTCTTTCCAAGGAGGGGTGGAGGAGGAGTAGAGTAAACTGAAGGGGGCGTTAGTGGAGGTTGCGAGAAGAGTGCGTGGGGTAAAAAAAAATAGCTAATGGGAGTGAGTGGTGGAGTGAAGACTGGTTAAAAAGAAAAAGGAGGCCTTCTGCAAGTATTTGAGTACGAAAGAGGGTAGGGATTGGGAACAGCATAAGGAGAGGTGTAGAGAGGTGAAGAGGGAGGTGAAGAGAGCGAAAAGGAGAGTGGGAGAGGAGTGGGGTAGAAAGTTGGCAGAGAAATTTAAGGAAGGAGTATGATGTTTTGGAAAGTAAATAAAGCGAGGAAAGGGAGAAAGGAGCTGGGAGAGGGAGTGAGTGGGGAAGATGGTGATGTGGTGCAAGGAGAGGAGGAAGTGGAGGAGAGATGGAAGAGACAATTTAGTGATTTCTTGATGGGGGTGGGAGGCGAGGGAGTAATGGAGAATAATGAGATGTTGTTATAAGAAGGCGGGAGTATTAGTAGAGAGGAAGTAAAAGTAGCTGTGGGTAAGGTGAAGAATAGAAAGTCAGCAGGAATGGATGGCATATATGGGGAAATGATAAGGGTGGGATAGGGAGTGATAGCTGACTGGTTGGTGAGAATGTTTAATGTGTGTTGGGGAGAGAAAAAGTGCCTCAGGAGTATAAAGGGAAGGGGGATAAACTTATTGAGTGTAGTAGGGAAAATTTATGGGAGAGTTTTAGTATCGAAAGTGAAAGAATTGACAAGAGAGAGAGAGTGGTGGAGGAACAGTGAGGTTTTAGAGAAGGTAGGGGATGTGTGGATCAGGTGTTTACTCTGAGAATGATTGGTGAAAAATTGCGTGAAAAAGATAAAATGGGGTATGTATGTTTTATGGATTTTGAAAAGGCGTATGATAGAGTTTGTAAGAGGAAATTGTTTGAGGTTCTAAGGGAGGGGGGAGTGAGAGGTAGATTATTGAATGGAATTAAATCATTTTATGAGAACTGTAGAGCGATGGGTAAGGATGAAGAGGGAACTGACTGAATGGTTTAAAGTGGGAGTTGGACTGAGGCAGGGGTGTGTTGTCTCCGTGGTTGTTTAATGTGTTAATGGATGGTGTTGTTAGGGGTATGGAGAGGGAAGGGAAGGGTATTAGGTTGAGAAATGGAGAGGGAGAATGGGAGGTAAGTGTCTTGTTGTTTGCGGATGATGCGGTGTTAGTTGCGGAATCTGGGAGAAGCTGAGAATGTTGGTGAAAGAGTTTATGATGGAATGTGCGTCGAAGGGATTAAGGGTAAACTCAACAAAGAGTAAAGTAATGAGGATTGGGGCAAAGATGAGGCCGCAAGAGGGGAGGAATGGGAGGGTATCGAGGTGGGGGGAGAGAAATTTATGGAGGTAGAAGAGTTTAAATATCTGGAAATGTTAGTGGAGGGAAAAGGAGAAATGGAAGAGGAAATAAAGAATGGAGTGACGGAGGTAATGAAAGTAATGGGGGTACTGAGAGAAGTTTGGAAGAAGGGAAGAATATCAAAGGAAATAAAGGTAAGAATGTTTTAAAGTATGTGTCTACCATCTGCAATGTATGGGTGTGAGACATGGGGGATGAATGCTCAGATTAGGAAAAGATTAGAAGTTTTTGAGATGAAAGGATTGAGGGCTATATGTGGGTTAAGGAGGGTAGATAGAATCAGAAACGAATGAATAAGAGAGATGTGTGGTAGGAAGAGTTCAATAGTGCGTAGAGCGGAAGAGGGTGTATAGAGATGGTTTGGGCATATGTGCAGAATGGATGAGAATAGGATGGTGGGTAGAGTGATGAGATCCGAGATAGAGGGATGAAGGGGCACTGGCACGGCACTGGCACTGGCACGGCCTTCGAAATGGGGGTCTTACTACTATATATATATATATATATATATATATATATATATATATATATATATATATATATTATATATATATATATATATATATATATATATATATATATTATATAGGTTTGAGCGTGGGTGTGAGCGCTAACATGCGTGACTTTGCATGAATGACATTTCATGTATATTGGCAATTAACAAAACTTCAAAAAAACAATTTTTTTACGCAACTGATAGAGCAATCGTCTGCAAAGCATGGACAAATAAAAAGAAATAAAAATAAAGTTAAATATATTTTGCAATAACAATTAAATAATATAAATTACACAAAATATAACAAAAGGCCAATCAAATGAAACTGATTAAGTTGCATCATTCACGCCTTGAGAAACATTAATATTCGACGCTGCACACAATAACTCAAAATTTCTTGCATTCATCAAATAATATATATATATATATATATATATATATATATTATATATATATATATATATATATATATATATATATATATATATACAATTCGCTTAGAAAACTTTGATCCCCTTCAGTAATTACCCTTTCAACCTCTTTTCCATTAATATTTCGAATAACTTCCTCCTATATACTCTTTCGTATGCTTTTTCCAGATCCAGAAAGCATACATACCTAGTTTTAATTTTTTCACGCAATTTCTCGGTAATCAATTTCAGTGTGAATACCTGGTCCATCCTCCCTAAAACCCCTATGTTCCTTACCCATTCCCTCACTTTTCATTCTCGTCACTAACACCTTCCCATAAATCTTTTCTATCACGCTCAGCAGACTAATCCTCCTATAATTTTTGCAAACCATTTTATAACCTTTTCCTTTGCATATGGGTACAATGCAAGACTCCTGCCACTCCTGAGACACTCTTTCTTCTCTCCAACACACATTAAACATTCTCACCAATCAGTCAATCAACTCTCTAGGTCCCTCCTTTATCATCTCTACATATATACCATCCATTCATGCCAATTTTCCATTTTCCTTTCTTTCCCTTTCTCACCGTTACTTCCACCTCCTCTTTACTAATATTTCTCTCCTCTTCATCGCGAACTACCTCCCGATCATTTTCTACTTCTCCCCCATTACTAATCTCTCTTCATTCGTTCAACAATTCACAAAAGTACATTTTCCATCTCTCTCCATCTTCCTACTCTCCATGTAATATTTCTTCATCTTTCCCTTTAACTCCCTCTCCCATTGTAGCAGTTAAAGAAAATATAACTACAAAACTACTAATGAAGGCTCTCTACCAAAACAAAAAGCAAAACACAGCATTTTATTGCATAAAGTAAAAAAAATAAATGTCGAAATATAAATGAATAATAATCGGACCGATAATATAATAGATGCAATATAAATTATAAATGAACAAAAATAAAAATAATATTAATCCAGGAAGGACTCACGTCTTCTTAGTGGGATCTTCCGAGGAATATCCTTGTGTTTCAAAGCATATGCAATAATTTATTGTGTATAAAAATAATAATAATAATAATATAAAATATAACAAAAACAATGAAAATAATAAACAACAAAAAAACAACGTTTTTTATTTCACAATTACCGTATGGTAATTTTCCCCATACTAAAATAACACTAATACAAGAGTATCCACTTCATATAATAGATAAACAATTGTAATATTTGGCCTTTTTTCACAGGCCCTTCAACTTGTCTTTTTATGTTATTAATCCTTAAGGCTATGAGACTTTGTTAAGTTCACTCTTAAAATCTACGATTTGTTCCAATTTCTTCGCAAAGTTGAGTGCTTGTCAATTTTGCTTCAATTTTAATGATGGTTTTATTTACATCTCATAGTACAGCACAGCACTGCATCAAGATAAAAACTGGACCAAAGCGTAACTTCAGCCACACATAACATAACATAGAAGAAAGCACTGCTTCAAGCAAAAAGCAAAAAAAACAAGCAAAAGCAAAAGCTCAATTCCAGCCACAAAAAAAATCCAGTCACAAAAAAAACTGAACGGAATCCCGTCCAGTTTTTCTTTTCCTTCCAACACAGTGCAGCTGAGCTGGAAAGAAAGAAAAACCCTCTTTCTTAACATCTAATGATAATAACAATAAAAATAATAATAATAATAATAATAATAATAATAATAATAATAATAATAATAATAATAATAATAATAATAATAATAATAATAATAATAATAAGAATAATAATAATATTAACCATAATCATAATTATATAACAAATATAACAAGGATAATAATAATGTAATTAAAATTAATACCTGTTTAGCCAGCAATTACTATGTCTCACTTAATACTTCTGCAATCTACTCGAACAAAACAAAATCTCAATTATTAACCTAAAAAAAAGAAAAAAAATCATAATAAACCATTTACATACAAGACCACAATCACTCCCTTTCACACAGAGTGGGGAATGCCAGACGACTAAAACAAAAAAAAGACAGAATAGAAGGTTATTAAAACTAGAGAAACAGGAGGTGAAAAGATAGATTCCCTGAAACCGCCTGGACACTCACCACTCATGCCTTTCATTCAACAATCATATAAAAATATATATATATAATGATAAAAAAAATATAAATAATATAAACATAAAAAAATTATAACAATAATAAGAAATATGATACAAACATGAAAAAAAAGACCCTCTTCACCTACCGTACCCTCAAGTCTTGAGGGTATTGTCTGCCTGCATTACTGGAAAAGACTTACAGACATACTCACCTATAAAATCCTAAACACCACACCATCTCTTCTCATTCTTTTCGCATTCTATTTACTTCCTTCCAAAACATTTTTTTTCTTTCCTTAAAATTTTCTGCTAACTTTCTACCCTACTCCTCTTCTACTCTTCTTTTTGCCATTTTGACCTCTCTTTTCAACTCCCAAAACCTCGCCCTATTCTCCTCCTAATCTATGGCTTCATTTGTACTCAGATAACTGTTAATGGCGCCCTTCTTTCTTTTCACCATATTCCCCAAATCTTCATTCTACCATTCACACCCTTTCCGTTTTCCATTCCCTATTTTCTTCACCTCACACACCCTTCTCGCAACCTTCACTAAAGCTATCTTCAATTTATTCCATTCCTCTTCAACACCCTCCACCTCACTTATCATATATATACATTATATATATATATATATATATATATATATATATATATATATATATATATATATATATATATATATATATATATATATATATATATATATATATATATATATATATATATATATATATATATATATATATATATATATATATATATATATATATATATATATATATATATATATATATATATATATATATATATATATATATATATATATATATATATATATATATATATATATATATATATATATATATATATATATATATATATATATATATATATATATATATATATATATAGTATATATATATATATATATATATATATATATATATATATATATATATATATATATATATATATATATATATATATATATATATATATATATATATATATATATATATATTTTAATTTTTTTATATCACCTCTGGTGGGCAAAGACCAGAGGCCTACTAAAATCCCACCAGACTTAAGGGAAAAACGGAAGAATGGTCAAATTAAAGGCCGACGTGACCTGATACACGACGTTTGAAAGTGTGTAAGTCATAGGAAGATGGAAAAATAGAAGAAGGGAGTGTGTTCCAGACTTTACCAGTAGATTACATGTAGGACAGAGCATACCGGTTGAGTCTGGGGTCAGAGAGTTGGACAGAGAAAGGATGAGACTGTGTAGAAAGTCGAGTCGCACGTGCTCTTCTCAGTGGAGGAGGTATGCGAAGAGAGAGTTCAGAAGAGCAGTGTCCATTGTAATAGCGATAGTTTAGAGAGAGTGACGAAACAATTCGAAGGGCCGAAAGAGATTGAAGAGAGTTATTAAGAGCAGGAGAATTGATGAGATGAAATGCCCTAGACTCCACCTTCTCTAGGAGAGCTGTATGTGTGAAACCACCCCAGATGTGCGAAGCATACTCCATACAAGGGCGAACAACACCCCTATACAGAGCAAGCAACTGGGGTGAAGTGAAGAAATACTGAAGGCGCTTCAGAACACCCAACCTCTTAGAAGCTTGTTTAGAAAGAGAGGAAATGTGATCTTTCCTTGAAAGATCACGAGAAAAGGAAACACCGAGAATATTAAGAACAGATGAAGGTCTGAGTGGAATTGAGTTTTGGATGCATTGAAAACAACCATGTTTTCTCTGCCCCAATTAGAAATACGAGATAGATCAGAGGTCAGCTGCTCCAAGGCAACCCTCCTTGCGTCTAGCAACTATTGTTGAGAGGTGCGCCTTTCAAATTGAAAATAGCAATGAAGGGTGGAGTCATCAACATAGGAGTGGATAGGTGATAAAGTAACAGAGAGAAGGTCATTAATGAAAAGTAGAAAAAGTGTTGGGGATAGGACAGATCCTTGAGGAACACCACTATTAATAGATTTAAAGGATGAACGGTGGCCGTCTACAACTGCTGCTATAGAACGACCGGAAAGGAAATCAGAGAGAACGTCACAGAGAGAAGGATAGATTCCGAAAGAGAGAAGTTTGGAAATCAAAGCTTTGTGCCAGACTCTATCGAAAGCTTTCGATATGTCTAGCGCAACAGCAAAAGATTCACCGAAATGACGAAGAGCGGAGGATCAAGAGTTAGAGAGAAGGGAAAGGAGATCACCAGTAGAGCGTTTCTTACGAAAGCCATACTGGTGATCAGAGATAAGATTAGAAGAATTGAGATGTTTCCAAATCTTCCTGTTAAGGATAGATTCGAAAACTTTAGAAAGAACGAGGTAAAGGAAATGGGACGATAGTTAGAGGGTTGAGAGGGGTCCCCCTTCTTCGGCACAGGCTGACTGAGCGCACGCTTCCAGCAAGAAGGGAAGGTTGATGTAGAAAGACATAGACGAAAAACTTTACCAAAGCAGGGTGCAAGCTCGGAAGCACAAGTTTTGAGAACCACAGGAGGGATACCGTCAGGACCGTACATCTTCTTAGTGTTTAGCTCAGAGAGAGCAGAAGTGACGTCGTTAGAAGAAATTATAATTTTAGACATAAATGAGTTGGAGGGGGTTGAAGGAGAAGGAATTGCTCCGGAATCGTCTAAGGTTCAATTGGAAGCAAAAGTTTGAGCAAAGAGTTCAGCTTTAGAGGAAGGCAAAACGGCAGTTGTACCGTCAGAAGATACTAGAGGAGGGAAAGAGGAAGAAGCAAAGTTAGAGTTGACATTTTTGGCAAAATGCCAGAAAGGGCGAGAGGAAAGAGAACCAGAAAGATTGTTGCATTTTAAGCGGAGAAAGGAGTTTTTGGTTTTACCGAGAATAGATTTTGAGCGATTCCGGGATGAAATATAAGTTGCATGGGTTTCAGGAGTTTGAAGACGACTGTAATTCCTGAAGGCAGCATCCCTGTGACGGATAGCACGAGAACAAGCATAGTTAAACCAAGGTTTGTTAGGTTTAGTAGAATGGAAAGAATATGGAATGTACGCCTCCATGCCAGAGAGAATCACCTCGGTTATACGCTCTGCACACTCAGAGGGACCCCTCCCACGGAAACAGTAATCATTCCATGGAAAATCAGAGAAGTACAACCGCAAGTCAGACCAATTAGTGGCACCGAAATGCCAGAAACGTCTCCTTGCCGAAGGCGGGGGCCGTTCTTGCGGAAGACTTGAAGAGACAGGACAAGATACAGAGATAAGAGGGAAGAGGGTGATCGGATGAACCCAGAGGAGGAAAGAGTTTAACAGTGTAAGGAGAAGGATAAGAAGTTAGGAAAAGATCAAGTATGATGGGTTCATCACCAAGGCAATCAGGGATACGGGTAGAGAGATGCACCAACTGCTCAAGGTTGTTCTGGATAGAAAATTGGAAGGCGAGTTCACCAGCTGGATCCTGAGAACTAGATGAAAGCCATTGGCGGTGGTGAACATTCAAATCACCTAAAATGATGATTTTGGAGAAAGGAGAAGAAGGAAGAATTTGTCCATTTTGGAGTTAAGATAGTCGTAGAATTTTGGATAGTCTGTAGAATTAGGAGATAAGTAGACAGAGCAGATAAATTTAGTTGTAGAGTTGCAAGAAAGTTTAAACTTTACCAAGTAGTAGAGAATTCAGAAGACTCTAAATTAGAGACACGAGACAACATCGTTGCGCACATAAGCGCAACATCCGCCTTTAGCTGAAAATTGAGGAGAAAGACAGTAGGAGGAAGCAGAGCATGGCTTGGTGTCAGAGCACTCAGACACCTGAGTTTCGGTTAAGAATAAGAGATGAGGTCTAGAAGAAGAGAGGTATTGTTCGACAAAGTGAAAATTAGTAAAGAGACCACGAATGTTGCTGAAGTTAATGGACAAAGAAGGTCGTGCATCAGGGCAAGTCGGCGTAGAGGTCATGGTGGCACCAACCCCATTACCGGAGGTCACCAACTACCAATGGTGATTGGGGAAGGAGTGGATGAGAGGCATACTTTGAATGCCGCCCCTCGTAGCATCTCCGAGGCAGATCTATGTTTCGCCATTTTTTTTCTATTTTAAAGGTAATGTAGGAGTAAGCTCTTATAAATTTGTTGGAACATGAGAAGGGAGTTGGGGAAGGAGAAGTGGGAGCATAGACACTCCCATGTGGGACGAGGGTACACTAGAGACCCTCTGGGAAGGTGAAACTCGAAAAGGAACGAACCAAAGAGCAACGGAGTGAAACGGGATGGTCTAACCCACCCTAACACTCCGCTGTTAAGCCCAATAGGGGGTACTTTCATCGCTTCGGACGGCGCTACGTCCTTCCCCCCTATATATATATGTATATATATATATATATATATATATATATATATATATATATATATATATATATATATATATATATATATATATATATATATATATATATATATATATATATATATATATATATATATATATATATATATATATATATATATATATATATATATATATATATATATATATATATATATATATATATATATATATATATATATATATATATATATATATATATATATATATATATATATATATATATATATATATATATATATATATATATATATATATATATATATATATATATATATAATATATTATTTATATATATATATATATATATATTATATATATATATATATATATATATATATATATATATATATATATATATATATATATATATATATATATATATATATATATATATATATATATATATATATATATATATATATATATATATATATATATATATATATATATATATATATATATATATATATATATATATATATATATTATATATATATATATATATATATATATATATATATATATATATATATATATATATATATATATATATATATATATATATATATATATATATATATATATATATATATATATATATATATATATATATATATATATATATATATATATATATATATATATATATATATATATATATATATATATATATATATATATATATATATATATATATATATATATATATATATATATATATATATATATATATATATATATATATATATATATATATATATATATATATATATATATATATATATATATATATATATATATATATATATATATATATATATATATATAATATTGCTTTAAAAATTTGTTAGCCGAAAAGAAATTTAAGGTTGCTTAATTAATTTCCTTATATCATTTCGTTGTTAAATTTTAAGTTTAAGGATTTAATTTTTCCCTGTATAATATCTTTTACCTGATTGCTTGCCAGCACGCTTTCTGATAATGTTTCCACTTAAGCAGCAAGAACTGGCTTTCTCAGTTGTAAATTTCTCATTCTTTCCAAACTATTTGCGTACATTCAGTTAACATATGAACGCTAACCCAAATTTTGGAGGAGGCGCTTCTTATATTGTGTTAGGTAAAATTTCTTAAAATAAATGAATAAATAAACAAGTAAACAAATATATAAATAAATGAAAAAATAAATAATAATATTAAAAATAATAATAATAATAATAATAATAATAATAATAATAATAATAATAATAATAATAATAATAATAATAATAATAATAATAATAATAATAATAAATAATAATAATAATAATAATATAATATATAATAATAATAATAATAATAATAATAATAATAATAATAATAATAATAATAATAATAATAATAATAATAATAATAATAATAATAATAATAATAATATTTGTGGCGATTTGTAATCTGTCTTTAGATAAGGACAAATCAGACTGACCTACTTATGAGACATGAAATTTGCATCAAAAGTACCTGCATATCCTTACCAGAAGCGAATTTAGAAACCAGGTGAGAAGAGAAGCAACTTCTTTATTAAACTATCAATTTGTTAATACCTGACAAGCCCAAATTCCCCTGGAAATTTGCCAGATTTTCTTATTTTCAGTTTAAGCATCATAAATGAATAGAAGAAAGTTTAAATATACAATATGTATATATATATATATATATATATATATATATATATATATATATATATATATATATATATATATATATATATATATATATATATATATATATATATATATATATGGCGAGATTGACTGGGAAAACTTTAGAACGGCATTTAAGGAAGCTGTATCCGCTACCGCTTCCCCATACGCTTTCCTGAGGCTTTTTGAATGGAATTAGAAAGGAATTCGCCCACAAGCTCTTTCCTGAGCCCTTTTTGACAAGTTTCAGAGCGAAATTCCACAGAAACGATTCACCTGGGATTCGAAACAGAGCCACTGCAACATCCGGATCCGTCTAAGGCTTTTTCCAGGTTCCTAATGGATTCCTCTAAGGGGTTTCGGAATATGGAGGTTCTTGAAGAGGGGAAAACGGAGTCCCCCTCATAGAATGGTTTCGGAACTGGGAGGTTCCTGAAGAGGGGAACGGTGTCCCCTCGTAGAAGGGTCTCGGAACTCGGAGGTTCCTCGAGAGGGTGTGCGTCTTAGATTTTCTGAAACCACGGCTTTAATCTCCGTAGATTTTCTTTCATATACACTTTACATCGACTTTCGTCAAAAACCCAATCTTCAAATTTTGACGGAGGTAGATTTCGAACGACCAATCTCAGGAATGGATTTCCATGACGTTATCCATTAGACCACGAGATCTTTCTAATATTAATTCAAAAATGTCCTTTTAAGTCATTACTAAAAAATAGTTTCAGATAAGATAGCGGATGTTTTATAATGAATGATTGTAAATCATGAATGAATGAAAAGAGAAGGGTTGAAACTTAAAACGGAGAAAAGAGGTTGCTCATGAAGCAACTGAGGGTCTGGATATGTGAAAATACAAAGGCTGAGAAGATCTAAAGTGAAGGTATAGAGATCTTAAAATGGAAAAGGTTTGAATACGCCAAGATGATGAAGTTGGGATATACAAAAATAAAGGTATGGCGATATTAAAATGGAAAAAGTTTAAGGAATCGTGAAAAGGTAGAAAATTTTGTTAAGAAAAATGGCTAAGGATGGCAACATGAAAAATATTTTGTGTGGCTGGATATATGTTTTGTGTGTGCGTGTGTGTGAAAGATTGAGTGAACGTATGATTATATATGTATCTGGGTATTTGTACATGAGTGTGAGCGAATGTATGTGTAAATGTATGTATTTGAGTGTATGTGTCTGTATATACGTGATTATATATATATATATATATATATATATATATATATATATATATATATATATATATATATATATATATATATATATATATATATATATATATATATATATATATATATATATATATATATATATATATATATATATATATATATATATATATATATATATATATATATATATATATATATATATATATATATATATATATATATATATATATATATATATATATATATAATATATATATATATTTTTTTTTTTTTTTTTTTTTTTTTTTTTTTAATTTGCCACTTTTTATAAACCGTGGAATCATTTTGTATAATTGTAAATAGAGCTAAACAAATTAGAGGATAAAGAAATACTTACCCCTGATGAGGTAAGTATTTCTTTATCCTCTAATTTGTTTAGTTTACTACATATATATATATATATATATATATATATATATATATATATATATATATATATATATATATATATATATATATATATATATATATATATATATATATATATATATATATATATATATATATATATATATATATATATATATATATATATATATATATATATATATATATATATATATTAGAGATGGAGCGATACCAAAATTTTTACCGATACCGATACCGATACCTAAAATTACCCGATACCGATACCGATACCGATACCCGATACCCGATACCTAAAAATATGCCGATACTACTACCGATACCGATACCGATACCGATACTTTACTCTTATCCAAAAATTTTGCCGATACCGATACCGATACAGTATCGGAAAATATGCCGATACTTGCCGATACCGATACCGATACCGATACCGATACTTCACTCCATCCCTAATTATATATATATATATATATATATATATATATATATATATATATATATATATATATATATATATATATATATATATATATATATATATATATATATATATATATATATATATATATATATATATATATATATATTGCAGGATTAACCGACCAAAATCAAGCTACGCCAACATGGGCACAACAACTGTTGCGACTAAATTAGGAATATAAGACAGGGAAAAATTTTCCTCACGCCATGGATCGAACCCATTGTCAACAGCGTCGCCATTAGACAATGTTCAGAATGCTCTACCACCGAGCTACATCGCCTTCCCAAAAAAGAACGCATAGTAGAACGGTTTTCAAGCTCTTTGTTTCGAATCACTGTAGCAACTCGGTACTTATCTAAATCCATAGGAGGGTGTTTGGAACCCCTAATTGAGCTACTAAATTTTTTCTGTCTTATATTGCTAATTTAGTCGCAACAGTTGTTGTGCCCATGTTGGCGTTGCTTTACTTTGGTTGGTTGCTCCTGCAATCCAGGAGCACACAGCAGAATGCCATAGTAGCCACAGTAGGGGTTCCAAGCATTCTCCTATAGATTTAGATAAGTACCGAGTTGCTACAGTGATTCGAAGCAAAGAGCTTGAAAACCTTTCTACTATGCCTTTTTTCTGGGAAGGCGGCGTAGCTCGGTGGTAGAGCCTTCTGTACATTGTCCAACGACGACGCTGCTGTCAAAGGTTTCGAATCCTGGCGTGCTTAAAATGTTTCTCGTGCTTAAAATCATTCAGCATTCTTAACGATCTGGAGCAGTTGATTAGAGAACCCACACACATTCCAGATCGTCCTAACCAATTCTTGAATACACTTGATTTATGCTTCACCACTACTCCTACTAGTTATAAATACACCATTTTCCCTCCTATTGGTAACTCTGACCATAATCTCAGAGCTCTAAGTTATAATGCTTTCTCTCCAACAGCTCCACCATGCCCTAAACGTACTTTCTGGCACTTTAATCGGGCCAATTGGGGGGCAATTATCCAATTTGCCAACTATCATTGGGGTGAATCTTGCTTTGTCTCGGGGGACGCTTCTGTCTCTGATGAAGAAGGTAGGGGCCGTAATCCTTGACGGGATGGGCAGATTCATTCCATCTTCAACTAAATCTTTTTCTCCTCAAAATCCTTGGTTCGATGATGGCAATTGTTCTCTTGCCCTTCGGGAGAGAGACAATGCTTATCGTGAATGGAAAAACTCTCCTTCTCCTATCACTCTTGCTAATTTTCATTCAGCCCGGAATCGTTGCAGGGATGTTCTTCGACGGACTAAGCGTACTTTCATTAAAAGGAAGTGCGCTGACCTCCATGGCTCTCCTACTGATAAAAATTTCTGGCCTCTTGTCAAAAATATCTCTAACAACTTCTGTAAATCTGCCTTTCTTCCTCTTATTCGCTCTGATGGTTCTGTAACTAATACTCCTTCTGAAAAGGCTAATCTCTTCGGCCTTCCTTTTTTCATCTAATTCCACCCTGCTCGATTCTGGCATTACTCCTCCTACTCCTTCTCCTCTCAGGTGTCCCATGTCTGTACCTGTAATTACTCATGATCGGGTGCATGGGATCCTGAAATCTATGAACGTCAGGAAGGCCAGTGGCCCGGATGTCATTCCTCCTCGCGTTCTGAGGGAGTGTGCTTCCGAGTTAGCGCCTGTCCTCGTTCAGCTCTACTCTCTATGCCTTAATACTAATACTTTTCCTCAATGCTGGAAGCGTGAATTTGTTCAGCTGATAACGAAAAAATTTAGTCGCTCTGACCCTTCTAACTACCGACCTATAGCTCTCACTTGTATTCTGTCTAAAAGTTTTGAAACTCTCCTCAACTCTCACTTCCTGGATCATTTGGAGTCTCATTCTCCTCTCTCTGATTACCAGTATGGCTTTCGACGCTCGATGTCAACTGGTGACATACTCTCCTATCTCACTGATATATGGTCTTCTTCCTTTAGGGACTTCGGGGAGTCTTGTGTGGTGGCGCTTGACATTTCCAAGGCTTTTGACCGGGTATGGCATGCGTCGCTGCTCTCCAAGCTCCATTCCTTTGGGTTTCCTCCTTCTCTTTGCTTACTCTTGTCTAGTTTTCTCTCAGATCGTTCCATTTCGGCTCTTGTAGATGGAGCGACATCTTCCTCCTTTTCTGTCAACTGTGGTGTTCCTCAGGGCTCTGTTTTATCTCCAACTTTATTCATACTTTTCATTAACGGTCTTCTCAACTGCACTTCTAACTCTGTTCCCTCTTATGCTGATGACTCAACTCTGCATCCTTCTTCTCATTTCAAATCTGCTCCCTCTTTTGCTTCTAGAGTTGCTTCTCGTCTTCAACTTTCCGATTCTATTCTTGCCGATCTGGATGGGATTTCCCGGTGGGGTCAAAGCTACCTTGTGAAATTCAACTCTTTAAAAACTCAACTTCTTCACATCTCCCTCTCAAAAACACCTCCTAACTTTCCTATCTCCCGTCTCACCTGTAAATAACATTAACATTCTTGGTCTAAACATAAACCACATATTACAATGATTGCTAAAGCGGCCTCAAAGAAGCTGGGAGTTCTGTTGAGATTGCGAGAATTTTTTTCTTCTGAGCAGTTACTGCAAATATATAAGGGTCTTATTCGTCCTTGTATGGAGTACTGTTCTCACATTTGGGGGGGCTCCGGCTCCTCCTCTCTTCTGGATAGGGTTGAGTCTACAGCTAAAAGAGTAATAAACTGTCCCCTACTTTTAAACTCTCTTGACCTCCTATCTCTGCGACGTGACGTTGGCGCGCTATCTCTTTTCTACAGGTACTATAATGGCAGGTGCTCGAGGGAATTAGCCTCTCGCATTCCTCCACCGTTGTGTCATCCTCGTTGCACAAGGGGTGCCCTGCTTTCGCACCAATTTTGTGTGGGCGTAGGAAATCCCTGGCTAGCCCGTTGTGGTACCTCCTTCTTTCCAGCCACCTCTATTCTGTGGAATTCTCTACCATCTTCTATTTTTCCTCCTGAATTTAATCTTCCCCTCTGAGGGCTGTGCGTTAGGTGTGTGCGTTTGCATGTGTTTTGTCCCTATGTGTGTGCCCCCTCCTTGAAAAGGGCTCTGCCCGTGAGTGGTGGCGTTCTGTAATATATATATATATATATATATATATATATATATATATATATATATATATATATATATATATATATATATATATATATATATATATATATATATATATATATATATATATATATATATATATATATATATATATATATATATATATATATATATATATATATATATATATATATATATATATATATATACTTTTGCTTCTTCCTCTTTCCCTCCTCTAGTATCTTCTGACGGTACAACTGCCGTTTTGCCTTCCTCTAAAGCTGAACTCTTTGCTCAAACTTTTGCCTTAAATTCAACCTTAGACGATTCCGGAGCTGTTCCTACTCCTTCAACCCCCTCTAACTCATTTATGCCTAAAATTGTAATTTCTTCTAAAGACGTCACTTCTGCTCTCTCTGAGCTTAACACTAAGAAGGCGTACGGTCCTGATGGTATCCCTCCTGTGGTTCTCAAAACTTGTGCTTCCGAGCTTGCACCATGCCTTGGTAAACTATTTCGTCTATGTCTTTCTACTTCAACCTTCCCTTCTTGCTGGAAACGTGCGCTCATTCAGCCTGTGCCGAAGAAGGGGGACCCCTCTCAGCCCTCTAACTATCGTCCTATTTCTTTAACCTCCGTTCTTTCTAAAGTTTTCGAATCTATCCTTAACAGGAAGATTTGGAAACATCTCAATTCTTCTAATCTCATCTCAGATCGCCAGTATGGCTTTCGAAAGAAACGCTCTACTGGTGATCTTCTTTCTCTTCTCTCTGACTCTTGGTCCTCTGCTCTTCGGCATTTCGGTGAATCTTTTGCTGTCGCGCTCGACATATCGAAAGCTTTCGATAGAGTCTAGCACAAAGCTTTGATTTCCAAACTTCCCTCTTTCGGAATCTATCCTTCTCTCTGTGACCTTCTCTCTGATTTCCTTTCGGGTCGTTCTATAGCAGCTGTTGTAGACGGCCACCGTTCATCCTATAAATCTATTAATAGTGGTGTTCCTCAAGGATCTGTCCTATCCCCAACACTTTTTTCTGTTTTTCATTAATGACCTTCTCTCTATTACTTCATCTCCTATCCACTCCTATGCTGATGACTCCACCCTTCATTACTCTTTTCAATTTGAAAGACGCCCCTCCCAGCAACAGTTAATAGAGGCAAGGAGGGTGGCCTTGGAGCAACTAACCTCTGATCTATCTCTCATTTCCAATTGGGGCAAAGAAAACATGGTCGTTTTCAATGCCTCAAAAACTCAATTCCTCCATCTCTCCACTCGACACAATCTTCCACACAACTACGATATCTTCTTCGAAAACACGCAACTCAAACCTTCATCTCTCCTTAATATTCTCGGTGTTTCTTTTTCTCGTGATCTTTCTTGGAAAGATCACATTACCTCTCTTTCTAAACAAGCTTCTAAGAGGTTGGGTGTTCTGAGGCGCCTTCAGTATTTCTTCACACCACCCCAGTTGCTTGCTCTGTATAGGGGTGTTGTTCGCCCCTGTATGGAGTATGCGTCACACATCTGGGTGGTTCCACACACACAGCTCTCCTGGAAAAGGTGGAGTCTAGAGCTTTTCGCCTTATCAATTCTCCTGCTCTCACTAATTCTCTCCAATCTCTTTCTGCCCGTCGAAATTGTTGCGTCACTCTCTCTCTACTATCGCTATTACAATGGACACTGCTCTTCTGAACTCTCTCGTCGCATACCTCCTCCATTAAGAAGGGCTCGTGCGACTCGTCTTTCTACACAGTCTCATCCTTTCTCTGTCCAACTCTCTGACCCCAGACTTAACCTCTATGCTCAATCTTACATTTACTCTACTGGTAAAGTCTGGAACACACTTCCTTCATCAATTTTCCCAACTACCTATGACTTAAGCACCTTTAAACGCCGTGTATCAGGTCATGTCGGCCTGTAAATTGACCATGTTTCCGACTTTCCTCCCAACTCTGGTGGAACAATGGTAGGCCTCTGGCCTTTGCCCACCAGAGGAGAAATAAAAAAAAAAAAAAAAAATATATATATATATATATATATATATATATATATATATATATATATATATATATATATATATATATATATATATATATATATATATATATATATATATATATATATATATATATATATATATATATATATATATATATATATTTCATTTAGATTCCTTCGAGTCATATGTTGAATCAGATAACGGGAAGGAGTTTATTCGAAATAAATCCAATAGAACATCGTTGTATTCCGTTGTACAGTCCTTGGGTCGATAGTATGTGGGGGAGAATGGGAAGGGTGGTGAAAAGTATTCGATAGCATATTTTTCAATTGTCTTCATTAGAAGACCATTGAAAAATATGATATCGAATACTTCAGCTTCATAACAACTCTAATAATATTAAATTAACCATCATTTAAATGTAAGCATACTTTGGTAAATTCGAAAATGTACATAAACATGCAAAACATGTAAATGTGGAAAAATATACATATTAAAAAATAAAACAAACATTCAAATAAAAGCATATCTGCATATATCCTCTGATAAAAGCATACATTCAAATGTGTGAATATTTCAAGATGGCAAAGGTAAAAAAACTAAATTATATACACAAATCTATTTGTATTTTATATGCCGAATTTGATTTCCATTAGAGAAGGCCACTTGGCGCCTAGGGTTTTAATGAAGAGAATGCGTGGGCTTCTTCTGTAGTTACAGCGCGTGCCGGAATGCCCGAAGATTTTAGAAGAGGACCTTGCTGTTACACATCTGCAGACGAAGAAAGGGGATCTTGCAGAGCCCCATCTGAAGTCTTCACCGGTGGTGGGAGAAAAGTAGGTTGATAGAGACTATGTCTGTTCTTCCCGATGGGTATCGTAGTTTATAGCATCGATCAAATCGTTGAAATACAAGGAATGGTCCAGTATATGGGGATTCTAATGTCTTCTTAGTTTTATGGACGCCTCCTTAAACATTGGTGCAGGCCTTCAAAGTTTTGGTTATGTTTGAAACATCGCATGACGAGTGTAAAGGCGGAAGATACTTAAAACCTAGTTCTTTCATTCTGGCTATATATTTCTTTATGGAGACTTCAATATCTTTTTTTCCGAAGAAGAAGAGTTGGAAGCAAAGAGATCTGTGGGTAATGAGGGATTTTTTTTTGTTTGATTGCTTGGAATTGCAAGTATCCTAAGTTATTTGAAATACTGCGAAGACCAAAGAGGACTATAGGCAAGGAGAGTAACCGGTCTTCTTTTCGTGCTATGATTGCGGTTCTCAAAGATCGGTGAAACCGCTCCAATAGTCCATTTTCACCTAAGGAAAGAAAGTTATGTATTGAATTCGCTCTCGAACTGTGGTCCTCGATCTGTAATGACGTATAAAGGGACGCCAAATCTCTATATCCATTGAAGGAAATCAAAAGAGACTGATTTTCCTGTGGTGTTTAGATAGGGAAAGCCTCTACCCATCTTGTGTTTACATCTATAAAAGTAAAAAGATATCGAAATGTCGCCGAAGATTCTGGTGTTGCAGTTGTCGGTGGTAAGGGTCCAACAATATCAATGTTAGCAGTTTCGAACCACTGGGAAGAAATTTCCATTGGAACTATCGATTCCTTTGCATGGCGATGAATCTTTAAAATTTGACATTTATGGGAAGGATGAAAAAAAATGTTTTTTATTATTTGACCAATTGAGCTGAAATTTACAATGTATATGCATTTTTTAAATCTAAGAACTTTCGATTTCTGACGTTTTTCTGAGTTTCTAAAGGTTTAAAAGTTATTAGGGGTCAAAATTCAAAACGAGAATGAATAGAAGTGGTAAAATAGTGGTCCAAATGACCAAAAAACTCCCCTGTGCATTCTTAGCCCCAATTTCTACAAAGTTAACATAAAACATTTTGAAATATTACGGATAGCCATTAATTATTGAAAGTCAAATTTAAAAAACAAAAAATGGAAAAATAATACCCTTCCGGAGAAAAAAATTATTTTAAAAAAATCCCTGTGTTGAATGTTTTCAAAATTTGGATATTGTTTAAGAAGGGATAAATCTAAAACTTTTATTTAAGACACATTTAAAACCTATTTGTTTTGTTCGAGATACAGCCTCTCAAACTTTGGAAATTTTGAAATTTCGTCGAAAATTGGCCATTTTCGATAAGCTGTATCTCGAACAAAACAAATAGGTTTTAAAAGAGCTTTAAATAAAAGTTTTAGATCTATCAATCTTCTAATCATGTGCCAAAAATAAAAAATATTCAACAGAGTTTTTTTTAGCAATTTTTTTTGTCCAAAGGTGTCATTTTTTAGAAATTGGAAAAAAAATTTCGACACCTGGTCAAGTAAGAGCATATAACTTGTTTTTGTAACGCAGAAGACAAAACTCTGTTAAAAGGTTTTGTAGCCAATAGAATTATGAATACAGTCACCAAATTTCAGACCAAAAAAATTTATTATGTGCCCTCACCATAGATTTGAACATACCTTAAATTTCCAAAAAAAAAAAAAAAAAAATTTATACGGCAAATCCCTCGTAAAAATGATAGGAATGAAGTTTTTCCACCGTGAAAAAAGCTATACACACTAAAATTTTCAGGAGAATCCGATAAAAATAAAAATTCTTTCAACATTGGATCCTTCTCTTATGACAAGACTGGGTGCATGCACGAATGTCTTTATCCATACTTGGCCAAAGATATCGAGTCTTCGGGAGCATATCAAAGATATGGTGTATGAAGTTCCAGTTACCTCTACAGTTCATCTATACATCATCTATTCATCTATTCTATCTCGGAATAGTTGGACGGTATCAGGCATGTAATGAAGCACAAGGCAGTCTGTTTGAATACATATTATAATAAAAACATGCTTCCCAATATAATGTATTGTGTACAACTTTGTCTATTCCATTTCCTACCCGTACGGACGAGCACACGGACCCTATATTATATATATATATATATATATATATATATATATATATATATATATATATATATATATATATATATATATATATATATATATATATATATATATATATATATATATATATATATATATATATATATATATATATATATATATATATACTATATATATATATATATATATATATATATATATATATATATATATATATATATATATATATATATATATATATATATATATATATATATATATATATATATATATATATATATATATTGTAAAAGGTTAAATAATTATATATATTATCTGTAAAAAAACGTTTGAAACGACATTTTAAACAAGACGCCATTCTCGCTATTCGTAAGAGTTTTATTCTCAGAAATGGTTCAATTTCGGACAATCTTTGTATATTAATTTTTATTAGTTAATATATATTTCTTTATAATATTTACTGATGTATATAAGTATATATATATAATGCATCATTTAAGTGTATAAAAAGTATAATATAATGTTTAATTATTTTAGGAAGGACGTTAGTATCTTATCGACCATTTAGAAAACTTTAAAATTCATGTTTAGTTTAGTTCCCCATAATTTAAAAGAAATAATTGTAAATTAACTAAAAAAAGCTATGGAATATTTTATAACTTTAAAAGAATCAAGTAAAGTAAATGTAATTCATTATTAATTGTAATACAGTTATTAGCACATTTTCGAAGAGGGTGTCTTAAAAATTTGTAAAGAAGAGTTTTTTGCCGCAAATTGTTCAATAAGGCTTCATTGCGTGTTTAGTATATTTATTTTATATATATTATTTATTTAATTAATATTTTGTTTTTTTATTATAAATTAGGTTATAAAAGGTTTCTATTTATATATAACATCTTATTATAATTAATCACATTGCTTTGTAATAAATTAATGAAAACCGCTTTAAGCCGTTTCAGTTCTGTCAACATATTAAAATTGTAAAACTTCTAAAAACGAGATTTTTGTCTTTGAATGTTAATTTGTTATCTTTAATTATATTCATCATATCATTTTTCTTTATTGCAAAACTCTTAAGAAGTTGTGTTTTTATATAAAGAATTTATTAAAATACAGTAAAAGTCATTCTTAAGCCTATTCTTTTTAATATTTCATTTAGAATACATTATTTGTTAACGTAAATTGCTGAGAAATAAATTAGTTAGCCCTATTATAAAGAATTGTATTTAATCTAATAAGTTTACTCTGTATATTATTTTATTTGAGAAGTCTGTGAAGAAGAAATATGTTTTCGCGTCATCTGAGATGAAAGTTAAACAACAGAAGACGAGTGAGGTATATCCCACCTTGAATTCAGACGTCGAGGAAGAACAGTTGCTGTAATAGCAAATTGTACTAAAAACTTGCTTGGAATAAGCTAGTTCCCCCTCTGCCTGTAATAGGTCGAGCCGAATGACTGCGATAGTCTTTCGATAGATTAAACGATTGTTGTAATAACATTTGTTTTAGAACTTGCTTGTAAATTGGCTCGTTCTTTGCCTGGAAATGGGTTACAATAGATTGAATGGAAATATTCTGTCTGTTAAAGATACATGTTAATATGTTGGGAATGCTTGTTAATTTGCTTTCCAGTTATGGTGTTACATGGAAATATGTTTCACTGATGTAGATTAAAGATAGAACCTATTAACGTAACTCCGAAGAAAGCCTTATTATAAATGTCCATGCTACCACTTATTTTTTTTTTAGATGTAATTGTTTTTTTTTGTGTTGTATATAGTAAATATTAAGAAAATCTACTAAGTCTTTTATTCGCCAAGCTATTGAGTCTGGTTTACACGTTATTTTTATTTAAAGGGAAGGTCGAGATGTATGACACTTCCTACATTGGTACCAGCGGTTGGGACTTTAAAACATCAATTCGTTAGGATTTATTTCGTTGGGACATCAAATTTTTTAGAAATATATTGTTTATAACCAGACTTAGCATTAGCAGGTGGCGGAATTTTGTTTAAAAATTGTGAATTATAAGAAGTAATATTAAAAGAATTAAATAATAAATTATAGTTGTAAATTGTTATAAAATAGAAGAACAGAAGTAGTAAAATTAAGTTAGAAATATTTCATAAATAAAATTCGAGTTAAAAAATAATTAAGTATTATTATTGGGAGACTATTATAAAAACTGATTTTTCTCATAAATTTCTAAATATTTATTTTTATGATGGCAGAGGATAATAGGGACGCTAATGATAATAGGAACGCTAATGCTATAAATTTTTCAAGTATAATAGGTCGATTGAAATCATTTGATGGGAAATCAAATTTCAAAAGTTTTATTAACCAGTTTAACGTTAGAGCTAGATTGGAAAGTTGGGATGAAGATAGTAAGGTGAATATTTTGAGATGTTTGTGCATAGATACGGCACAAACCTATTTGAATACAAACCCAGAAATAGAAGAGTTGAAGTATGATGAATTAGTAGCTTTCTTAGCAAAGAGATTTCAAACTGTCATTACAAAACAAGAATCTTACTCTCGATATACTAGTGTAAGACAAAATAATTTAGATGTTAGGAGTTATGCAGATAAGATAGACGAAATAAGCGAAGAAGTGATGGAGTTTTTGACGGAGTTTGACAATGTGGAAAGTAGGGATCAATTTTTAATCTCTATCTTTATTAACGGTTTAAATATTGAAATTAAGAAGTTATTAGGTATACAGGAATATACATCATATAATGCATGGATTCAGGCTGCCTTAAAAGCTGAGAAACTATTACCAAACAAAAGACCAATAAATAATGTAAATGAACAAGAAATAAATAGTTACCCTTATAGATTTAGAAACACTTCCCATCATAACAGGTATTATACAGACCAACGTAGAAATAATTATGGTCATGTAAATTATATAGATTGTTTCCATTGTGGTGAAATTGGTCATAAGAAGATTTCTTGTCCTTATTTGCATAGAAGAAACACCCCATTTCCGAACCAGACAAAAAACTATTAAGCAGGTCTATCGAGGATGGTTACATAAGCCTCATTGTAAATATTAGAGTAAATAACACTAAGTCTTTAGCATTTTTTGATTCTGGAGCAAATATATCGATTGTTTCATATCAATTTTATTGTAAGTTATCTGAGATGGACCTGATTGGTAGTAAAATAAAAACAGCACGCATACAAGCAACTAGTGTAACAGGTGAAACATTAGACATTTTAGGGAAAATTCCACTTTATTTAATTATAGGCAGAGTGAAAATAGTCCATGAAGTATATATTTTAGACAAAACTCAGTTCACTGGAGATATTTTAATAGGAAGGGATATAATGAGAAGACTAGGGAAAGTCACATTTGATTTTGAAGAGAAAATTATACAGATAAATAAATATAAAATGCCCATTGTATACGTAGACAATCGTAATATGGAATGTTTTAAAATTCAAAAGAAGGAAGATTTATGTCAGGATAAGCTAAAGGTAGACAAGAAAATTGTTTTACCTCCAAGATCTTTCGTAAAAGCATACGGTTTAGTAGGGAAGAAATGGAGAGGTAAAAATGTAGTAATCGAATCCAGTTGCAAGGGAGGATTGAGAGTGGGAAACACACTTGCATGTGTCAACGATAAGCTACAAATACCTTTCACTATAGCTAATTACTTAGACCATGAGGCTGTATTGAGCAAAAATGAATTGATAGGCGATGTTTTCTTGGCAGAGGATGAAGAAATAGAAGTGCCAAACATCGTAAAGTCCGAAGATACATTTAATTTAGAAGAGATAAATTTAGACAATTTAGAGACGAATCAACAAGTAAAGATATTAGAAATAATTAAAAAATATAAGGATGCTTTTGCTCAGACTTCGGACGACATAGGTTTATGTACTTTAATAAAACATAAAATAAATACAGGGGAAACTAAACCAATTTTTACCCCTCAGTATCGTCTTCCGCAAGCGACTAAAGAAATTATGCAGGAGCATATAGACAAAATGTTGAAAACAGGATTGATAGAGAGGTCAAATAGTTCATGGAATTCACCCATTTTATTAATTAAAAAGTCCGATAATACCTTTAGATTTATTTTCGATGGACGTCAATTAAATAAAGTCACAGAGGTTGAAGTAATGAGTATGCCAAAGATAGACGAGATTCTTGCTTCTTTGAATGGATCGCGTTATTTTTCGGTTTTAGATAATTTGAAGGGGTTCAACCAGATTTTAATAGATGAGAAGGATAGGCCTAAGACTAGCTTTATTGGCCCGGATAACTTAAAATACGCTCATTCTCGCATGTGCTTTGGGTTAGCTGGTGCTCCGAATACGTTCACTCAAGTGTTAAATTTGTTATTTTCCGAAGTGATGGGTAAATTTTGTCAAATTTACATGGATGATCTTATTTTATATAGTTCATCATTTGAGGGTCATTTAGAATATCTTGAGCAAGTGTTAAAAATATACAAGGATGCAGGTCTGAAATTATCGTTAAAAAAGTGTAAGTTTGCGAAGGAGTCGGTAAAGTATCTAGGACACATCATATCTAGAAAGGGCATACAAATAGATCCTATAAAAGTGCAAGGAATAAGGGACTATCAGGTTCCTAAGAATGCGAAGGGTGTGAAGAGATTTTTGGGCATGGCTGGTTATTATAGGAAATTCATTAAAGATTTCTCTGGAATTTGCGCTCCCCTTACAAATTTAACAAAGAAATATGCGAAATTTATATGGTCGGACTTGGAGAATGAGGCTTTTGATAAATTAAAAGAGTTATTATCTTCCTCCCCGATACTCATTCATCCTGACTTTAATAAACTTTTTAAATTACATACAGACGTCTCAGACCAGGCTATCGGCGCAGTTTTAACGCAAGAGATAGATGGGATCGATCGCCCAGTAGCTTATTTTTCTCGTAAATTAACACCTCAGGAAACCAGGTACAGTGTTACGGAAAGAGAGGCTTTAGCCATAGTAAAGTCTGTTAAACATTTCGATTATTATCTTTATGAACGCAAGTTCACCATTATATCTGATCACCAGCCTTTAAGATATTTATTTAAATTCAAACCCGCAACCCCCAGAATAGCGCGTTGGGCTCTGTTATTGACCGAATTTAATTTTGACATACAATTTAAAGCAGGAAAGAATCACGTAATTCCTGATGCTTTGAGTAGGAGTATCCAGGCTATAAATAGTTTCAGAAGAAATAAATCCCTCCGTAGTTTTGAGTGCAGAAAATGTGAGGAAAGAGCAATTAAGAGATATGGAGTGGAGGAGAATAATAAACTATTTTGAAAGAAAGAATTACGAAAGAATTCCTAGAGATATAAATTTGTCACGTTTTATGATGAAAGAAGGTTGCTTATATTTTATTTCCGAAAATAAACACCAAAGACCTTATTTAGAAACATTAGTTATTCCCCATACACTTAAGCAAGCTGCCATGTATATATCACACAACTCAAACCTAAATTTTCCATGCAGGGTATATTAAAACATTATATAGAGCAGAAGAATTATTTTATTGGCCGAGTATGCGTCAGGATATAAAAGATTACTGTAGAAGTTGCTTAGTTTGTCAGAAAATTTCCCCCTATAATAGTATAAAAGCCCCTCTGCAAACATATAACACAACTCTTTCACCAGGAGTACATTTGGGAATTGATATTGTCGGACAATTACCTGAAACAGAAAGGGGAAATAAATATATATTTTCAGTTATAGACCATTTTTCAAGATTTCTACAAACTTACCCCATTCCCAATATAAAAAAGGAAACTATAGTAGACTGCCTCATAGATTATATAAATAGGTTTTCAGCTCCCCTTCATATAACTAGTGATAATGGAACGCAATTTCATTCACAGCTTTTTAAAGAAGTTTGCGATTTGTTTAAAACAAAAATTCACTATACTACTAGTTTTCATCCTCAAAGTAATAGTTATATTGAAAGATCCCATAGAAACATTAAGAAAGCACTCATTTCAGCATTAGAACACTCCTCTTTAAATCAGTGGGAAGATTACTTGTCCTATGTAACTTTAGCATTAAACACATCCTATCACTCGAGCATAAATGAAATTCCCTTTTACTTGTTTTTCGGAAGAGATGCTACCCTCCCTCTTTCAGATATAATAAAGACAGGAGAGACGTATGATTACATTGGGAGAAATGTAAAGGAGGAGATGAGAAATAAAATAAAAGGAGCATATGAGAAAGCACAAGAATTTAGCTTGAATAAACAAAATAAAAGGAAAGAGTATTATAAAGACCATAACTTTAGAGAGATGGAAGTAGATGATTTCGTTTGGCTTAAAGATAATTATAGGTGTAAAAAGGGAAGTAAGTTAAAACCGAGGTATATAGGACCATATAGAATTGTCGAGAAATATTCGCCCGTGAACTATACCATAAAACCGCTTTATGACAGGCACAAGAGAACTGAGAAAGTTCACATAAACAGGTTAAAAAATTGTAAATTACCCGAACTGACGCATGATTTTTATGATGAGACAGAAAACCCACCAAATATAGAAAGGAATGATATAATCACAAATAGAGAGAATTCTGATTCTGATTCAGAAGACGATTTAGACTATTTCCCAATTTATAGAAATAATAATAATAATAATAATAATAATAATAATAATAATAATAATAATAATAATAATAATAATAATAATAATAATAATAATAATAATAATAATAATAATAATAACAGCAGAGTTATTCCTCAACAAAATACGTATAACTTGCGCTCTAGAGGTCCGGTGATTGATTCGAGTGAATTACCCAGGCGACCTATGGAATATAGATCACGGAACGTGATCGGGTTTATATTAATGATATTGTTGATCAAGTTTATTGGATGTTTTTAAGAAGATGATTAAATGGTGTTAAGGAATTGGGAGATATATGGATTCATTTATATTTTATATGAGGTTATTTATATATATTTGGGTTCATTTATAATGTATTATTGTTATAAGTTGATGTTGAAAAAAAATTAGTTATTGAATCTTGAGTATTAAGGTTGAAAATTTGAGTATTGAATTTGTTGATTCACAGCTGTTGATATTTTTGGTTGAGTCTCACGGAGAATAGAAATGTTTTTTTTATTCGCTTTCTCTGCTGAATTAAATTTCAAATGAAGAAATTCTAAGGGAATCTTCATGCAGAGCCGTCACGTGACTAGTCGTAGAGTTTGCGCAAGCTCGACACTACTCAGAGACAAAGACAAAGAAAATAAATAACATCGAAAATTGCAAGATGAAATGCAAATGAGATAAAATGATTTAATGATTTTTTGTTGAAACTCCAGGAAATTGTTAAGGTAAATTGTCCTGAGAGAAGGTAAAGGGTTATATTATATGTTTTTCATTAAAGTTTTATGGTATATTATATATGGTGTATTTAACTCCATTCCTAACACGGAAAAATTAGATAACATTTGAAGAAAGATTGAATTTCGCGCATTGGTTAAAGAGGAATATTTGAAAGAAAAAGGGGAAAATACGATATTTGTATAGATAGAGTTAAGTATGTATATAGTTAGAGTTGAGTTAAGATATAAGATAATCATTAAGTTTATTGACGATCTCTGAGATAGAGAGAGAGAGAGAGAGAGAGAGAGAGAGAGAGAGAGAGAGAGAGAGAGAGAGGAGAAGGAGAGTTTAGCATTAATTTTATTTTTAGGATAGGTTTAAAATGGAAACATTTTTTTTGAGAATATAAAATCTGGCGTTGGGAGTGTGTAAAAGGTTAAATAATTATATATATTATCTGTAAAAAAACGTTTGAAACGACATTTTAAACAAGACGCCATTCTCGCTATTCGTAAGAGTTTTATTCTCAGAAATGGTTCAATTTCGGACAATCTTTGTATATTAATTTTTATTAGTTAAATATATTTTCTTTATAATATATACTGATGTATATAAGTATATATATATAATGCATCATTTAAGTGTATAAAAAGTATAATATAATGTTTAATTATTTTAGGAAGGACGTTAGTATCTTATCGACCATTTAGAAAACTTAAAATTCATGTTTAGTTTAGTTCCCCATAATTTAAAAGAAATAATTGTACATTAACTAAAAAAGCTATGGAATATTTTATAACTTTAAAAGAATCAAGTAAAGTAAATGTAATTCATTATTAATTGTAATACAGTTATTTAGCACATTTTCGAAGAGGGTGTCTTAAAAATTTGTAAAGAAGAGTTTTTGCCGCAAATTGTTCAATAAGGCTTCATTGCGTGTTTAGTATATTTATTTTATATATATTATTTATTTAATTAATATTTGTTTTTTTTTATTATAAATTAGGTTATAAAAGGTTTCTATTTATATATAACATCTTATTATAATTAATCACATTGCTTTGTAATAAATTAATGAAAACCGCTTTAAGCCGTTTCAGTTCTGTCAACATATTAAAATTGTAAAACTTCTAAAACGAGATTTTTGTCTTTGAATGTTAATTTGTTATCTTTAATTATATTCATCATATCATTTTTTTTTATTGCAAAACTCTTAAGAAGTTGTGTTTTTATATAAAAATTTATTAAAATACAGCTTAAAAGTCATTCTTAAGCCTATTTTTTTTTAATATTTCATTTAGAATACATTATTTGTTAACGTAAATTGCTGAGAAATAAATTAGTTAGCCCTATTATAAAGAATTGTATTTAATCTAATAAGTTTACTCTGTATATTATTTTATTTGAGAAGTCTGTGAAGAAGAAATATGTTTTCGCGTCATCTGAGATGAAAGTTAAAAACAGAAGACGAGTGAGGTATATCCCACCTTGAATTCAGACGTCGAGGAAGAACAGTTGCTGTAATAGCAAATTGTACTAAAAACTTGCTTGGAATAAGCTAGTTCCCCCTCTGCCTGTAATAGGTCGAGCCGAATGACTGCGATAGTCTTTCGATAGATTAAACGATTGTTGTAATAACATTTGTTTTAGAACTTGCTTGTAAATTGGCTCGTTCTTTGCCTGGAAATGGGTTACAATAGATTGAATGAAATATTCTGTCTGTTAAAGATACATGTTAATATGTTGGAATGCTTGTTAATTTGCTTTCCAGTTATGGTGTTACATGGAAATATGTTTCACTGATGTAGATTAAAGATAGAACCTATTAACGTAACTCCGAAGAAAGCCTTATTATAAATGTCCATGCTACCACTTATTTTTTTTTAGATGTAATTGTTTTTTTTTGTGTTGTATATAGTAAATATTAAGAAAATCTACTAAGTTTTTTATTCGCCAAGCTATTGAGTCTGGTTTACACGTTATTTTTATTTAAAGGGAAGGTCGAGATGTATGACACTTCCTACATTGGTACAAGCGGTTGGACTTTAAAACATCAATTCGTTAGGATTTATTTCGTTGGGACATCAAATTTTTTTTTAGAATATATTGTTTATAACCAGACTTAGCATTAGCAGGTGGCGGAATTTTGTTTAAAAATTGTGAATTATAAGAAGTAATATTAAAAGAATTAAATAATAAATTATAGTTGTAAATTGTTATAAAATAGAAGAACAGAAGTAGTAAAATTAAGTTAGAAATATTTCATAAATAAAATTCGAGTTAAAAAATAATTAAGTATTATTATTGGGAGACTATTATAAAAACTGATTTTTCTCATAAATTTCTAAATATTTATTTTTATGATGGCAGGGGATAATAGGGACGCTAATGATAATAGGAACGCTAATGCTATAAATTTTTCAAGTATAATAGGTCGATTGAAATCATTTGATGGGAAATCAAATTTCAAAAGTTTTATTAACCAGTTTAACGTTAGAGCTAGATTGGAAAGTTGGGATGAAGATAGTAAGGTGAATATTTTGAGATGTTTGTGCATAGATACGGCACAAACCTATTTGAATACAAACCCAGAAATAGAAGAGTTGAAGTATGATGAATTAGTAGCTTTCTTAGCAAAGAGATTTCAAACTGTCATTACAAAACAAGAATCTTACTCTCACTATACTAGTGTAAGACAAAATAATTTAGATGTTAGGAGTTATGCAGATAAGATAGACGAAA
>SEYY01007143.1:0-17115 GCA_009176605.1 Armadillidium nasatum | reverse complement strand
TTCCTTTCTTATATTTTGACCAAAGGTTTATTTTAAATGTAAATCTTAATTTTATTATAGATAAAGCAGAAAAAGTAATTTTCAGAATATTTGGGAAATAAATAATTGTGGAGCAGATATAACTCTCCTGTACATTTTTCAAAACTATTGTGTGGCTAAGAATAGATTTTCCTTTTGTCATTCTTTTATATATCAATGCATTATTCTTAATATTTGGGTCTTAACATAAACTCTAAATGCAAGGTTGTCAAAATATGATCATCTGATGATATTTATATTTATTTTAAATTTTTTTTTTTTTTCAACTTTCGATGACATACCTTGTATAGGTAGATTTATGAAAATAAACTATGTAGACTTAACTTTGTCTCAAATTGATCTTGCTGTTACCCTTTAACAAAATTTATACATTCAACCCAAAATTTTATTTTTTTTTAGAATAATATATGAAATATTATTTAATTCATTTTTTTTTTTTTTTTCAATTAAATAATATTTTATATATTTCACCTAAATACACACCTTTCTTTACAATTTTTACAATATAATTTGCAAGAAATTTTGCTTGAACCTGGATTTAGACTGTAACTCAATTCTAAAAACTGAACTAGAAACACCAACAACATAAAATTTATTTAAGATTGAGGATCATATGATAAATACCAATGTAGAACAGTTAAAAAATAAAAATAAAAAAATAAATAAAAAATAAAATTGAAGATCTTGTACCTCACATAAGGAATATAAAATTAAAAATAAAAAGAACTTACACTTCAGTCTTGATGGGTATGGCCAATTTTAACTTTTCTGCTTGCTGTCTTTCTCGAGGATATAACAACAAAGTATGAACATAAAAATCAAAACAAATGCGTAATCCATCAACAACTTCTTTACACAAATCTAACCTGATATATATATATATATATATATATATATATATATATATATATATATATATATATATATATATATATATATATATATATATATATATATATATATATATATATATATATATATATATATATATATATATAATGATGGAGTGGTTTTATCTTAAGTATAAGAGCCCAATACACTTTATGGTGAAACGAAGATAAGGCTGTATATTAATAATAATAATAATAATAATAATAATAATAATAATAATAATAATAAAACATTCTATCAACTTGATAGAATTAGACTCCTTTCATTTATTCATAATATTACCAGAGACTCTAAAAATAATGAGGTTTACAAGAGACACTCCAGCAACAGGGGAAGACACTGATTGATTATCACATTCATAAGGCTTTTTTGAAAGATGTTCCAAGGTAAAATAACAATGGAAACAATTGCTAGGCTACTTGCAAACTAAAATGGCAACAACTCAGAAAAACACCTTACACTAAAGTATCATAAAACAAGATTACGCCACAAACAGACCAAGTTTAAAACCAAATTTATACTCTAATATGACCAAGGTAAGCTTCAAAGTAATTCCAAATCATTAAAAAAATGGCTAACACAAAGAAAGATCAAAAGATTAAAACACTGATATAAAATGTTTATCAGATAATATTACATTAGCATTAGCTTACGCACGCACGCACGCACCTACACACACACGTTTCTAAATAAATCACAAAAAGGTAAGGGAGGGATCCAAAATATGAAGAAAAAAAATTAATGTATGAATGCAGAGTGCAACATCAACCTGTGCTTCTCTAATTAAAATATATAGCCCCAAAAAATATCAAAAAAAGGGTAACCGTAAAACACAAGCTAACTCCCATTAAAAAAAATAATTATACAACTATTTCCATATTACAATCTCTGACAACATAATGGTAAATGTAACTAAAATAACCAAATATAGAATAAGTGTATGATCTATGTCCTATAACTCTAATCTTTTATAATAATAATAATAATAATAATAATAATAATAATAATAATAATAATAATAATAATAATAATAATAAAAGATGCACTAACGTCATAAACGCTTTATCCCTTTCTCTTGGCTCACTTCTTCTCTTTTCCCGAGAGCGTGCTAAGTAACGAAGGGCAAAAAATCTTACATAATCTTCTAAAATAGAGAGAACACTTTTCCTAGAGGGCAAATTGACTAGCTGAATATATATATATATATATATATATATATATATATATATATATATATATATATATATATATATATATATATATATATATATATATATATATATATATATATATATATATATATATATATATATATATATATATATATTATATTATTTTTTTTTTTTTTTTTTTTTTTTTTTCTCAAAAAAAAAAAAAAATTTTTTTTTTTTTTTTTTTTTTTTACGAACTTACTGCTAACATTAAAAAATATTATATGTAAAATTCAAAGTAAATATTAAAAATATATATATATATATATATATATATATATATATATATATATATATATATATATATATATATATATATATATATATATATATATATATATATATATATATATATATATATATATATATATATATATATATATATATTCAGTATTCGCACTCGTTTCGTTAGTTTTTGGTATTCAGTATCCATAATATTATATATATTAGTATATATATATATATATATATATATATATATATATCCTCCGGTGGACAAAGGAAGGAGGCCGACCAAGTCTGGGGTTTGAAAGTTGGACAAAGAAAAGATAAGAGTAATGTAGAAAGGCGTGTCGCACGAGCTCCTCTCAATGGAGGAGGTATGCGACGAGAGATTCAGAAGAGCAGTGTCCATAGTAATAGCGATAGTATAGAGATAGTGGCGCAAAGAGTCAGAAATTCCAGTTACCTGAAGAGCGATACATCGCTTATAGCGATTGCTCCTACAGAGAAGGTCGCCTATCAAGAATTTGAAACCACGCCCAGAAAAAATAAACTTGATTGGTCTGTGGGTTTCCCTATCCAAAAACCCAAATAATCTGTGTATCTTATCATCTTAGTCAGGGCTAAGAACCACACTCCTCGAATAGCAAAAAAAAAAAAAAAAAAAAAAAAAAAAAAAAAAAAAAAATTTAAAAAAAAGATTAGAGAGTTAGTAAAAGCGGAAGAGATGATGAAACGAAAAGCCCAAGACTCCAACTTTCAAGGAATATGAATGGAATCACCCCAGATATGTGGAGCATACTCCATACCAGTGGCGGCTTTTGGGGGGAGGCAGGGGAGGCAGTGCCTCCGTTAGTATTTAATAAAAATATAACATTTTATTTCAAAAATTAGGTTAAGCAACTCAGATTTTAAAATTTAACATTTTTTCATACAAAGATATATATATATATATATATATATATTATATATATATATATATATATATATATATATATATATATATATATATATATATATATATTATATATATATATATATTATATATATATATATATATATTTAAATGTTTAAGCATGTCAAGTTACCATAGAAACATATTGGAATTCCTCTTTTTAATGGTCATATGTTCTGTAAGGTGAAATGAAGTATTTTATTTGGCTTAAAATTGAAAAGCCTAAAAAAAAAACTCTATAAATTAAGGAAAATTTATTTTGCCTACATTATAAAATTTGCCTCACATTTTAGGATGATACTGCGCATGCGTAAGCAACATCTTGCCAGAAATCTTTCCTTTATAATTAGTCTGACATAAATTGTAGTCGAGTGAGGTTTTGCTCATATGTTTTCCATATTGTTTTCAACGCTGATTGAAAAATGTTATTAGTTTTCTTGTAAGAATCCTATTGTTTGAGATACTTTTGATACGTTGGTGGCTTCTTATATAGAGTTTGGCACATATATATATATATTATATATTATATATATATATATATATATATATATATATATATATATATATATATATATATATATATATATATAATATATATATATATATATATATATATATATATATATATATATATATATATATATATATATATATATATATATATATATATATATATATATATTATATATATATATATATATATATATAATATATATATATATATATATATATATATATATATATATATATATATAATATATTATATATATATATATATATACTATTGTTGTGCCTCCTCACCTTCAGAAGCCACGAGCCGCCACTATATATATATATATATATATATATATATATATATATATATATATATATATATATATATATATATATATATATATATATATATATATATATATATATATATATATATATATATATATATATTATATATATATATATATATATATATATATATATATATATATATATATATATATATATATATATATATATATATATATATATATATATATATATATATATATATATATATATATATATACCGATGTGTTGATCTGGTCTAATACAGAAAAAGGTTTTTGCATGTGTCTTATGGAATGTGTACTATTATAATTTTTGTATTAATTTTTTGTGCACTCCATACATTCTGTATATAGTTGCATTTGTATGTCATAGAGATATGTATGGCTGTTCAAAAATTAATGTGCATCTTAATTTTGGGAGAGATTTAAAATATTCGCATTTACAGAAATTGATTTTCTTATGTATGTTTATATATATTTTCAGTATGTATACTTCCACAAATATAAATGTAAGTATTTAAGTGTACTTTATGATACGTAATAAAAGTCAATAACTGTTGGAAAAGGATTTTGTGGCTGAAAAAGGTGTTCTTTTTAGCTCCTCTAAACACTCTTCAGAAACAAACGTTTTTCGAGTGGAAATCTCGAGACGAGGTTTTGACCATCGCGGTTTTGAGGCTGATTTTCTTGTCGAGTCTTTAAGTAGAAATTTGGAAGAAAAGAAACCCTTAAGTGTTAAAGAAGGTTATTTAAATAGCTATATGAGGCTCAGTATCTTTGGCATTTTGTTACACATTAAAAAAAAAAAAAAAAAAAAAAAAAAAAAAAAAAAAAACTATGCATCGTAAACGTCTTTGTTGCTTCTGGGAGCTATTGAAGGAAGTGATGGTTTTTAGATATAAAAGAAAAAGAGTTAAGAATGGAAGTTATAAGAAGTTATTTGGTGAGTTAAATACAGGATAACTGAGGTTTTTAACTTATGCTCTGTACTAAAATAAAATAAAATAAAATAAAATAAATAAAATAAAATAAAATAAAATAAAATAAAAATAAAATAAAATAAAATAAAATAAAATACAAATAACTAATAAAATTTCCTTTTCTTCAGTTCTATACTCGTAATTAATTGCATTTAAAATAAAGAGAAGGTATTTTAATATTCTTTGCTTTTATTTCTCTTTCATATATATATATATATATATATATATATATATATATATATATATATATATATATATATATATATATATATATATATATATATATATATATATATATATATATATATATATATATATATATATATATATATATATATATATATATATATATATATATATATTATATATATATATATATATATATATATATATATATATATATATATATATATATATATATATATATATATATATATATATATATATATATATATATATATATATATATATATATATATATATATATATATATATATATATATATATATATATATATATATATATATATATATATATATATATATATATATATATATATATATATACATATATATATATATATATATATATATATATATATATATATATATATATATATATATATATATATATATATATATATATATATATTACGAGGGAGGAAGTAGAGCTCCCGAAGCGATGAGATTACCCCCTGTTGGGTATACGGGGTGTTAAAGGTACTCCTATCTCATCCCGGTGCCGAATGGTTAGCTCCCTTTCGCCCTCCCCTTCTATCTACACGGAGTAGGCTCTCCTTTACATACATAAAACATTTCTGACACATCTTTTAAAAAAAAAAAATCAATAATGGCGTCAACTTCGGTAGCCTCGGAGAAGCCACGGGGGGCGGCTTCCAAAAATAGCCCCTCATCCACCCCTTCCCCCATCACCACTTGGGAGTTGGTGGCCTCCGGTGATGGGGTTGGTTCCACTAGGACACGGCTGCCGGCTTTTCCTGATGCACGGTCTATTTTTTTCATTAATTTCTGCAACATTCGCGGTCTGCACTCTAATTTCCACTTTGTTGAACATCACCTCTCTTCTTCTAGACCTCACCTCTTATTCTTGACCGAAACTCAGGTGTTTGAGCGTTCTGATAGCAAACCTATTCTGTTTCCTCCTACTGTCTCTATCCTCAATTTTCAGCCAAAGGCGGTTGTTGTGCATACGTGCGCAACGATGTCGTTTGTTCTCGTGTCTCTAATTTGGAGTCTTCCGAATTTTCCACCTTATGGCTTAGGCTCTCTTGCCATTCTACGACTAAATTCATTTGTTCAGTTTATTTATCTCCTAATTCTACTGACTATGCCAAATTCTTCGACTATTTAAACTCCAAAATAGAGCACATTCTCTCTTCTTCTCCTTTCTCATGAATTTACTTTTTAAATACCCCAATTAATATTGAAACTAATTGTATGAGAACTAAAAAATATTTATTTTCACCTGATGTGAAACATTAATGAATTCTTACAGAGAAGCATTAAATTCATTAACATTTGCTATAAAATACTACTTATAGTGTTTTTTTTTAATATATATACACAATATCTTATTATGACTTCGTTTTGAACCAGTATTCATATTTTTTGTTATGTTACCTTAATTACATTTGCCCATTGAGGAATTTTGTTACCTTTTACCATAAAGCTGTTTTATATTTAGCCAAGATTCTCAACCAGAGTTTACTGTGGATATATTTTTTTGGATTTTTTATTTGCATTCGACTTTATTCCATCATTCTCGTACTGTTATTTTCACTCTTTAACTTGAGATAGTCATTTTATTTACAAGTGAAGCCGTGGATGCAGAAATAATGAAATTGACACAAAAGCTGCAGAATAGTTAAAACATCCTAGACTTTATTCTGATAAATTATAACTATGGAAATATTTTCAGATATCGGATGAAAATTCTAAGGTTAAATCAAAATCTTTAGAGCTCTTTCGACAGTCACATACTTTATTTTGATTTAAAGCCAATATTACTATGAAAATTTCTTGAAGTTCACATAGGTAAAATATGAACAACATGCACAAAAGCACACATACATGCATACACGCACAAACACACGAGCGTACACACATACACACACACACACACACATATATATATATATATATATATATATATATATATATATATATATATATATATATATATATATATATATATATATATAGTAAAAAAAAAAAGTAAAATCCAGACCTGAACGTCTGCAGAAACTCTCTATTATACAACTTAGACATCATTCCGAAGTTCTAAAGAGCAATTTGGAGTCTTTTCCCAATAGACTTGGATCTCCTGCGAACCTTTAGAAGGCAATCGTCGGTTTTATTATAGGTAATATCGACTTATGAGAAGTTCTGCATCTCTCAAAGGTCTTGTTCACTTACTGGAGTCAGTAAATCAGCCATTAGGAAATCGAAAGTCTTTCTGATCGCATTTAGAATCGCAAGAGTGGAAGAAATTGTCTTTAAATGGCAGAATTTAAACTTATTTTTTTCTATTCTTTTCTTTCTCTAACTCTCTTTGTGTATATATATGTATATATATATATATATATATATATATATATATATATATATATATATATATATATATATATATATATATATATATATATATATATATATATATATATATATATATATATATATATATATATATATATATATATATATATATATATATATATATATATATATATATATATATATATATATATATATATATATATATATATATATATATATATATATATATATATATATATATATATATATATATATATATATATATATATATATATATATATATATATATATATATATATATATATATGTATACTATATATGAATATTTCTTACAATATTTAAAATATATTCAGGGTGTACATTGAAAAAAAAAATTTTTTTTTTACTAGTTATTCAACATACTCGAATTAATATTTGGAATGACTATTCATTGTACATATTTCATGACATTTATTTTTATTTAATAGCTTCTAATAAATGTATCTTCAAACCAACATAATACCCTAATCCCCTAAAAATTTTCCAACATAAGGAATTATTTTAAATCAGAAAATTATATAATTCAAATTTTTCAGATTCCATTTTTACCATAGACAGTTAGAGAGTGAGGAGAGAGAGAGAGAGAGAGAGAGAGAGAGAGAGAGAGAGAGAGAGAGAGAGAGAGAGAGAGAGAGAGAGAGAGAGAGAGAGAAGAGAGAGAGAGAGAGAGAGAGAGAGAGAGAGAAACATAGAGAGAGAGAAAGAAAGAGAGATAGAAAACGATCGAACAGAAAGATGTACAAACAGAAAGGAAAAAAAGAGTGAAAATGAGTTTTCCAATATAAATCTACTATAAAAATACACTAGATAAAAAATAATAAAACATGTACTGTGGCTGTACATGGAAGATCTGTATGTTTCGTAGAACACCTTCCCTGTTCAGTGTTTTCTTCGTGAGAAAACCAATGTTACCCGTCCGAGAAAGATCACGACAAATGGAAATCATAAGAATATTAAGGCAGTGTAATCTCTGAGTTTCGCTCTTCCAAAAAATTTGAAAGTATACACCTAGTCGATTGGTGAAGGAAACAAGGATTTTAGATTTTAAATTCAATCATATTTTTTCAGTCCCAATAAGATATAAGAGAAAGATTTGAGGTTCGAAGTTCCAATGTCACACTTTTTAAAATCAGCTTCTCTTCCATTGTAGTTTGGGTTTAAAGGAAGGTAGGGCAGAGTTATTGGCATAAGAGCATATTGGAGTTAATGTTATAGATGGGTGGATTATTAATTGACACTCGGAAGATTGAAGTAGGTCAGAACCTTAGGAATATCATAAGGAATAAATTTAAACTATAATAGCAACAGTATATAAATTTTTTATTTTTTTTTTTGTGATGGGAAGAACCAGAGAAGAGGTTACAGAAACACTGAAATACTAAAATTTTGAAGTCAAATCTTCGTTTTCCACTATTCAAATGTTTTTGAATCTCCTATCAACTCCTATGCCGATGACTCCACCCTTCATTACCCCTTCCTCCCAACATCAGTTAAAAGACTCGAGGAGGGTGGTCTTGGAGCAACTAAAATAAAAAGCTCAGTCCCTCCATCTTTCCACTTGACACAATCTTCCACACAACTATAAAATCTTCCTCGAAAACACACAACTCAAACCTTCATCTATCTTTAATATTCTCGGTGTTTCTTTTTCTCGTGATCTTTGTTGGAAAGATCACATTACTTCTCTTTCTAAACAAGCTTCTAAGAGGTTTGGGTGTTCTGAGAGGCCTTCGTAATTTTTTCACTCCACCCCAGTTGTTTGTTCTGCATTGGGGCACTGTTCGCCTCTGCATGGGGTACGCTTCACGCATCATTGGTAGTTGCACTCATACAGTTCTCTTGGGCCTTTCGTCTCATCAACTTTCCCACTCTCACTAATTCTCTCCACTCCTAAGAGTGGAGAGAATGTCTGCCCATTGAATTGTTGCGTCACGCTCACTTTACTATCACTACTACAAATGACATTGCTCTTCTGAACTCTCCCTTCGCATACCTCTTCCATATTTTATTTTCATAATCCGACGGTTTATGGTTCTTCGACAAACGAGAATTTTTTTTTTTTCAGTTTCCTCAATCTAAAAAAAAAAAAAAAAAAAAAAGGATGTTTTTTCGTTTGCCGAAGAATCAAAAAAGTGGTCAAATTATGAAAATAAAATCATCAGTTGTAGATATTATTGTAAACTTTACAAAAAACATTTCAAAATTTGAAGTAAAAAACTTGATCCATTGAAGAAAATTTGGAAGAAACGATGCTCGTCACAAAAAGTGACTTTAACTGCTGAAATTTCTTCATGCGAAGAAATTTTGATTCTGTATATATATATATATATATATATATATATATATATATATATATATATATATATATATATATATATATATATATATATATATATATATATATATATATATATATATATATATATATATATATATATATATATATATATATATATATATATATATATATATATATATATATATATATATATATATATATATATATATATATATATATAAAACAAGGTTTTAAAAAATAATTAAACAAAGTGGAAGAAGAAGAAGAGAAAAAAGAATGGAAAAGCTAACCATTCTTTTCCACATAAAAAGAAATCCCAAGTACTAATTTAACCACAAGACAGCCCAACCATTCAACCATTCAACCATTCAACTCAGAAATTCTTTTCTTCTTGTATGGAAAGACCAATTTAGGTAAAGTCGGAACCCATCCCTTAATAACTCGTTTACTTGGATACTTTTTAATAAAAATATTAACATTTCATTAATACATGAAGGGAATAATAGAACAGGAGAGGATAAAGGAAAAGGAAAAACAATGATATCAACTAATATTAAATTCTGTTAATAATAATAATAAAAATGAAAAAGAAAAAAGAATAACAACAAGAAGTACAAGACGAACAAGAACATAAACAAGAACAAGAACAAGAAAAAGAGAAGAAGAACAAAAGCAAGAACAAGAAGAACAAGGAGAATAATAATAATTATAATAATAATAATAATAATAATAATAATAATAATAATAATAATAATAATAATAATAATAATAATAATAATAATAGCAATAATAATAATATAATAATATATAATAATAATAATAATAATAATAATAATAATAATAATAATAATAATAATAATAATAATAATAATAAGAAGAAGAAGAAGAAGAAGAAGAAGAAGAAGAAGAAGAAGAAGAAGAAGCAACAACAACAACAACAACAACAACAACAACAACAACAACAACAACAACAACAACAATATGGAGAAGAAGGAAAACAGAATGAAAGCAAGAATAAGAAGAACAAGAACAAGAACAAAAACAAAAGCAAGAACAACAAGAAAAACAAGAGGAACAAGAAGAAGAGCAAGAATAACAAAAACGAAAACAATAAGAACGATATGAATTTAAAACAAATAGAAGAGGAACTCTAATCTTTAAACAAAGAAAAGAGGAAAACCTTTAATGGTGAAGGAACACTATGAGGAAGAAGAAAGAGTAGAAAAAGAAGAAAAAGGTGAACAAAGAGGAATAGAAAAAGAAGAAAAAGGTGAAGAAAGAGGAATAGAAAAAGAAGAAAAAGGTGAAGAAGGAGGAGTAGGAAAAGAAGAAAAAGGTGAAGAAGGAGGAGTAGAAAAAGAAGAAAAAGGTGAAGACGGTCAATTCTGATTAATCTGTCATTATAATTTCTCATTAAACTAACGTTTATTTTACAACACTCTTGAGACGAATGACCAAAAGAGTCTAATTTTCGGTATAGTTTCATTTGTTTTCCCTTCTATAACTCCAAAAATACTGACATGTGTGCAACTTTACAATGGACCATACTTGGAAAAAAATAAACCTATAACCTATATATATATATATATATATATATATATATATATATATATATATATATATATATATATATATATATATATATATATATATATATATATATATATATATATATATATATATATATATATATATATATATATCTTCTCTGGTGGGCAAAGGTCAGAGACCTACTGAAATACCGGAAATACCGGAAATCTTGCTGTCAATGGCCGACATGTTTCAATATACGGCGTTTAAAAGTGTGCAAGTCAGAGAAGTTTGGAAAACAGATAAAGGGAGTATGTTTCAGACGCTACCAGTAGAGTACATGTAAGACAAAGAGTTGGACAGAGAAAGGATGATAATGTGTTGAAAGTCATATCACACGAGACTTTCTCAATGGATAAGGTATGCGGGGTGAGAGTTCAGAACAGTGTGGTCCGTTGTAATAGCGATACTACTTTTTCGAGAAGAGCTGTATGATGTAGAACCACCTCAGATATTTAAGGCGTACTCCATACAGGGGTGTATAAAGAGAAAGCATCTGGAATTTCGTAAAATTATCACGAAGGCTCCTCAGAACGTCCAACTTTTTAGATGTTCGTTTAAAAAGAGATGTAATGCGATCCTTCCAAGAAAGATCACGAGAAAAAGAGACACCGAGAATATTGAGGACAGATGAAAGTTTATGACGAGTGTTTTGGCAGAAGATATCATAGTTGTGTGGAAGATTGTGTCTATAGTAGAGGGATAGAGGAATTGAGTTTTTCAGGCATTGAAAATGACCATAATTTCTCTGCCTCAGTTTTGAAATTGATATATATTATATATATTATATATATATATAGTATATATATATATATATATATATATATATATATATATATATATATATATATATATATATATATATATATATATATATATATATATATATATATATATATATATATATATATATATATATATATATATATATATATATATATATATATATATATATATATATATAATAATAGTACTAAATTATTAAATTACATTATTAAAAGATTAGAGAATTTCTCACTACATTTGCATTGAGATCAAGATTATTTTTCCCCTTTTCATTTTATTATTGGGAACGATATTTACTATTTACTCATTGAGCATTTTCCCTCATGCGTTGTTTGCTCGTAAAAAATGTATGTTCCAAAGCCAATTTTCATATTAACTTATAAGTTCTATATATATATATATATATATATATATATATATATATATATATATATATATATATATATATATATATATATATATATATATATATATATATATATATATATATATATATATATATATATATATATATATATATATATATATATATATATATATATATATATATATATATATATATATATATATATATATATATATATATATATATATATATATATATATATATATATATATATATATATATATATATATATATATATATATATATATATATATATATATATATATATATATATATATATATATATATATATATATATGTGTGTGTGTGTGTGTGTGTGTGTGTGTGTGTGTGTGTGTGTGTGTGTGTGTGTGTGTGTGTGTGTGTGTGTGAGTGTGCTATAAAGATATTGAAAGAATGATGAAAAACTGAATAAAGGAAGAAAAAAAGAATGATTGCTACAAATGTTGTCTTTTTCTGGCTTTAAAAAATTATTTATTCTTATACCAAAGAAACAAATAAAAATATTGTTATTTTTTTTTTTTTTTATTATTCATTTTTAAAAAATAGGTCAAATATTTCATTTTGTGTTTTTTTTTTTCATTATTATTATTATTAAACTTAACATTATGACCAACAACCATAAATATTCGTAATATATATTTATATATTTATTTCTTTTTTTTTTAACAAAGATTGAAGGAAATTTAATGATATGAAAAAGATCTCAAATTGAATAGCTTAAATAAGAAATAGTCTCCAAAGAAAAAAGGGGGTCCCAACTTTTTATTTTATTTTATTTTATTTATTCATTTATTTTTTTATTTTTTATTTTTTTTATCACAAACCATCCTCTTAAAATCGGCAGGAAACGATTCATGGCTTTCCATCCCAGTTCCTTTTCTTGATTGTATCCGAGACAAAATCAGAGAAGAATGACGCGATTTATTTATTTCATTTCAAACTATGATACAATATTAGGCTCTAAAACTTCTTTCAATAAAGGTTGTTATTGTTGTCAACAGATGGCGCGCATAGTCAGAACGGAATTTGGCTTCAAGAAAAAGGCTAATGTGTTATTATATACAATGAATATGCATAACCTTTATGGGAGATAATATTTAAATGAATATTTTTTGCTGTATTAAATTGCATGGATATTAAAATATTAACATCTGATTACCCAGAAACTTAAAGTTTTTTATCTTGAGAAATATTTTACCTTATTAAAATAAAGTAATAAAAATATATAACTGGCGCTGGGAGGAGTCAGTCTTCTATCCTAACCAATGAGAATGCGCCATTAGGGACTTGAACAGAACTTCTCAAGTTAAATGGCCAATCATTGTTGATGAAAAGTAATAATGGCGCTGAATTCAAGAGTTTTGAAGAGCGTAGGAACGTCTCTCGCTATTAGTTTCAGTATAAGCTGATATCTCTTCGCAGTGCATTTACGGTCGTATGCCTCAGTTGACTTTATATTGGAGTAAAAGAAGCTGTGTTGCAAAGTTAATAGAAACTTGGTTATTTTCTCGTAATAGTTAATAATAAGTGAGTGATGACTCTTAACGTAGCTCTTGAAAACTGACTATTAATTATTTATAAGTGTTTTACTTATTTTATGTGTTAAAAATGCCATCAGAATCGTTAATGATGCCTCAGGCTCCTACACCAATTGCCGCCACACGCCCGCGTTTAAGCTATTCAATAGATTCACTTGTGGGAAACGACAAACGGGCATCTCCCTCACCTCCACTACAAAGCTTAACAAAACTTCCAGATTCGCCAAATAGTACCGAAAATTCTAGTCTTTTATTTTCCCGCGAATTTTTAATAGCGAGAGAACATTTTATGCGAAATCAACTATTTCGTGAACAACTGAACAGAGAACAACAGTCCCGAGAACAAAGAGCTAACAGAGAATCTTTACAAAGAGATTATATTTTAAAAGATTTAGAAAATAGATTACTTACCTCCCCAGGAACTCCTGGTCGACCTACCTCCCCCTCTCATTACGAAGAGGATACCAAGAAAAATGCTACTCCTCCACCAACGTCACCAATTCAGCACCCGCAAATTCCTCCAGTTCTTCCGAGTGTTGGTGTTCCCATTTCACCCCATATTTTAACTTTAAACAACGCAAGTACTTACCCTTCATTAGGTTCTCCATTGATATCACATCATCCTTTACTAACGACGCCTTCAGGGCACCCACTAGGGACCCCATTACCACCAAGTCCAGGACCAAGAGAATATCCCTTATATCCTTGGCTCCTTTCAAGGCATGGTAGAATATTTCCTCCAGGATTTCCTGGTAAGAATTAATAATAATAATAATAATAATAATAATAATAATAATAATAATAATAATAATAATATAATCAGTATATAATGGCTATTTATAAACAAATCAAGGAAACTTTCCTTATAATATTTCAATCATTAATAAATCCTTATCAGTTTAGGAAAAATCATTGTCCAAAAAAATGCAAGCTTCGGGAACCGAGTAACAGGCTACATTAATTGAAATAACATCAAAATTCATAATAAGAAACCCTCATCTTGTAGATGATTTCTAAGCTAAAATTAGTTATTATTATTATTATTATTATTATTATTATTATTATTATTATTATTATTATTATTATTATTATTATTATTATTATTATTATTATTATTATTATTATTATATGCACAATAATGCTACTGATAAAACTATTACACGTAATCATAATGAATATAATAAAATATAAAAGTTTAAAATTAATATCACTATCAAATTAATATATATATATATATATATATATATATTATATATATATATATATATATATATATATATATATATATATATATATATTATATATATATATATATATATATATATATATAGCTGAAAAAATGAAAAATACTAATAATAGCTAAAAATACTTGTAAAATAATAATAATAATAATATAATATTAATAATAATAATAATAGAAATAATAATAACATTTATAATAATAATAATAATAATAATAATAATAACAATAATAATAATAATAATAATAATCATTATAATAATAATAAATATTATTATTATTATTATTATTATTATTATTATTATTATTATTATTATTATTATTATTATTATTATTATTATTGTATATTATTATTATATATTATTATTATTATTATTATTATATTTATTATTATTATTATCATTTTCATTATTATTATTATTATCATCATCATCTTTCCAATAATAATCACTAGATTTTACTTAATTGAAATTAAATAAACAATATAAAAATAATTTAAGTTAAAATAATAATTATAATAATTATAATTATAATAATAATAATATTTAACATAAAAATGAGATAAATAATAATAATAATTCTATATATAAAAAATATAAATTTTATTTTTATTTTTATTGTTATTATTGTAATTTTTACTAAAATTTTTAAAATTATTGTGACTTTTAAAAATAAAAATCTAATTATAAATTATGTTGTATGCTTAATAATGAGATAAATACGAATTGTTGTTCTTGATATTATATATATATATATATATATATATATATATATATATATATATATATATATATATATATATATATATATATATATATATATATATATATATATATATATATATATATATATATATATATATATATATATATATATATATATATATATATATAATTAAAATAAATTTCATATAATGTTTCTTTTAATCACTCTAATAGTCATAAGAATAATAAAAATAATAATGATAATGATAATAATAATAATAATGATAATAATAGTAATAATAATAGTAACAGTTTTAAAACTAATAAGAAAATATAAATTTAATAATAATAATAGATAATAATAATAATAATAATAATAATAATAATAATAATAAATAATAAAATTATAATAATAATAATAAATATAATAATAATAATTTTTTGCAACTCTCGATCATGAATTTTTTAAATATTTGTTGAATTATTTTCTTTAATATTTTTATTACTCTTGTTATTAGTAATTATTTTTTTTTTTTTTATTATTATTATTCATTAAATACTATACTTATTTTTCAATTCATTATATATATATATATTATATATATATATATATATATATATATATATATATATATATATATATATATATATATATATATATATATATATATATACAGTTTTTACGCACTGAAATTGTTTCAAAGTTTGTTTGGTTGATATATATATATATATATATATATATATATATATATATATATATATATATATATATATATATATATATATATATATATATATATATATATATATAT
>SEYY01007141.1:5000-21064 GCA_009176605.1 Armadillidium nasatum | reverse complement strand
CTGTTCCCAGATCATCAAATATTTTTATATTTTTATCAAGTACTCGTGTCCGGTAAAAGCCTCTTTCTCAACATTGTTCTTAAAAAGATCTGCATTATTTGATTCATGGCACTAACTGTACTACGCTTATCCCATTTTAACATTCCTTGTATTTTTAGTATGGAAATTAACACACTTATTGCGTTACTTCTCCCTGCTCATTCAATGATAGTAAATTGCTCAGAAACATTTTCGGACATTTTATGCTGATCTTGATAAATTCTCAAAATTTAAGCATGCTTGCACATTTTTACTATCTTGAACGTATGACTTCCTTTTCCAATAATTCTGTTTACGATTAATACCTTCCATTATCTTATCCAAAAACTTTCTTCATTCACACATTTTGCTAGGAATTTGTCATTCATGCATTTTTAACCTTCCTTTCATTCTTTGAAATCTATATTTTTTGCTTTTCTAACGGGACCTCACAGCTCCTCTTCAAAACTCTGGAATTCCTTATACAAAACTGAAAAAAATGTAAATAAATACTCTCTCTCTCTCTCGATGCTTTTCTTCCGTTTTAATAAATTAATATACCTTTGCTTTGAGGAGTAAACAGCGCGCGGTAATGAGAAAACAGAATTCTCATTAATTTGCGCACGTAAACGTTGCTTCCATTGTGTGTGTGTGTGTGTATTTGGTGTGTGTGTGTGTTGTGTGTTGTGTTGTGTTGTATTGTATGTGTGCGTGTGTAATTAGACCAATTTTGTGGAATCTTTCAGAATTCCCTTCTATGGGCTATAATTTACTAACATCAAGGGTTGTACATGAATTATCGCTACATTACATTTACTGCAAATATATTATTATATATATATTATATAATATATATTATATATATTATATATATATATATATAATATATATATATATATAGTAGATAGTGAGTTGTAGGTAAATTCTTTCCAGTTTCTTTTTTAAAGCTTTCCTCATGGTATTGCCCATTCTAAGTGAGCTTTCTAGGAAGTTGTTTCCAAGATCAGCAGAAGAATGTAGCCGAAAAAACATAAATTACATCAAATCCCTAGAGTAGAATAGACTCAAAATTAAATAGTTTTCTTCTCATGCATGAACTACTTTTCAATACCGTGGTGGATTTTAACCTGTGGGTTACCTTAAACATTTGATTGTGATCTGTATCGTGTTTCTAATTTGGGCAAAGAAATTTGTCTGTTAAATGCTCAGAAACTATGCGTCTTCATCTATTGTTCATTTAATTTTCCACACAACTATAATTTCTTTGAAAACACACAATTAAAGCCTGCCGTCGTAATATTCTTGATGTCTCCCTTCTGCGCAATCTTTCTTGCAAGGATCAAATTATTTTTCTAGACTAACTGATTAAAATATAATCAAAACTTTCACACCATTCTATTTCTTGATATGCATTGGGGTGTACGTTTTATTTGGAGGCAGCATCACACACATGCAGCGGTTCTACTATTCATTTTTTTTTTCCTTTTTTATTAATTAATATTTCAGCTTCTACTGAATATCCAATACTCTAAAAGACAAACTTCTGCTTTACTATCTTTATATTTTTTGCTACAACGATAACTGGTTATATATTTGATGTAACGTTATTTTAAAGTCCAAAACATTTCTTAGTCTCAAAAAATTTTATATTTTCATTGAAATATTTTGTCACCCAAGCTAACTAATATTAGAAGTACGCTTATATATCTTATTTATTGTTCTACAAACTGGATTCAAATAGAGACAGAGCGCCACTCTCATCGAATCGAGAGGTTTGAAAACAGTTTCGTTTTGTATAAAAAAGGGTGAAAAATCCTACAATTGCTAGATATTTCGAAAATAAAATAGATATACGATGACTCCAATATTAGCTATATGGTGAAGAGTTTTTAAAAATCCAATGGTTCTTAATCCTTCAAATAAGATTTTGCCTGAAAATCCGATATTTGCTCTGCAAAATTATTAACAATATATGGTTTCAGTCAATTCAAACAAATGGGTATAAAATCAGTTGATATAAAGATTTTTCCTGTTTATGATAGCATTCTTTCAAATGTAATTGTAAGTTTGCTTAATGGTTGATCTTTTTCTCCTTGATTTTACTGAAATCAACTTTACTATCATATTCCAAACCAAAGAAAGGATGGGACAGATGTTATTTTACCGTTCTGCTTTTTTCTGCCAATACTCGTGACTTTCCTTTGCATTCATGTTGAAGAAAATATCCACTTTAATAACTAAGCTAGGCAATATATTTCTTATTAGAAATTATTTTCATGAAAACATCTAATTTCAGTCTATAGCTACCCAAAACGATTTAACACATTCTCTCTCTTGAGAGACAATAATTTTCTGCGTGGAAAATAAAGTTCTACACTTTTACCCTAAATTATAATGCATATTCTGAGTGCACTTTACTCAAAGAAAAAATATCTTAATTTTCAGTAATTTAAAAGAGGTTTGAGAAACAATCTAAGATGAAAAAGGTAATGCAAAATAAGCGAGGTTGTAAATAAAGTAGTGGCAACGGTATCGGAGAAGGTGACAACACCGAGAAAGGATCGTTCGATATTTCTCCCGTCTCTCCTGTTGACAATATAAACATCTTTGGCCTTCACATAAACAAAAAAATGTCTTGGAAACCTCATATCACAATGGTTGCTAGGGCGGCCTCAAAGAAGCTGGGAGTTCTGTTTAGACTGCGAAAATTTTTTTCTTTCTCGCAGTTACTCCAATTATACAAGGGTCTCATCCGCCCTTGTATGGAGTACTGCTCTCATATCTGGGATGGCTCAGGTTTCACCCGTCATTTGGATAGGGTTGAGTCAAAGGCTAAAAGACTTATAAACTGTCCCGCTCTTTCTAATTCTCTTCATTCTTTATCTTTGCGACGTGATGTTGGTGCCTTGTCACTTTTCTATAGGTACTACATTGGCAAATGATCGAGGGAACTATCCACCCGCGTACCTCCAACTTTACGGCGTCCTCGCAGCACAAGGGGTGCAATGTCCGCGCATCAATTTTGCGTATACATAGGCAACTCCAGGCTTGTCCGCTGTGGTGCCTCTTTCTTTCCTGCCACCTCTGTCTTGTGGAACTCCCTTCCATCTTCTGTATTTCCCTCTGCACTTAATCTCAATTTCTCTAAAGCCTGCGTCTGCGCCCACCTGAGAAATTTGGGTTAGGTGGGTACTGTAGGGGTGGTTTTTATTTTCTGGATTTTGTACTCTATTTACTTTCATTTTTATTCTTTTAACACCCCCTCCTTGAATAGGGCTTTGCCCGTGAGTGGTGGTGATGTGTAAAATATATATATATATATATATATATATATATATATATATATATATATATATATATATATATATATATATATATATATATATATATATATATATATATATATATATATATATATATATATATATATATATATATATATATATATATATATATATATATATGGCTCAAACGGTAAAGTGATTGACTCACGTGCTTGAGGGCGCCGGTTCGATCCCACTTCGGGATCCTAGGTATATACTACCTAGAAAAGTTCCTCTCCTCGAATAGGGCAATGCCCTTGATGTGAACTTTTAGTTTATATATATATATATATATATATATATATATATATATATATATATATATATATATATATATATATATATATATATATATATATATATATATATATATATATATATATATATATATATATATATATATATATATATATATATATATATATAAAGAGAATATGTGTGGATGTTTTGTACAAATAAGGTTGAAAGAAATGTTTTGGAAGTGAAACGTCGCTTTAGATAAAAGTCAATTGACGAATCAAAATCGAAATTCGAGAATTATGACGTCATGAAAAGCATCGAACAAAAAAAAAAAAAAAAAAAATACATCGAACACAAAATTATATTTACATGTTGACTTTTGAGTAGATCATGAAAGTAAGTATGTACGTATGTGTGTAAGCATGTGCGTGCGTGCTTCTATGTATGCCATATGTATAATTCAAGGCGAAAAGAATTACATAACCAGTGAAAGTGATAGTGAACTTTGCGCACTCGCAAATACACACGTACACACACAACACGTACGCACGCACAAAAACATACACACCACACACACACACACACATACACACACATATATATATATATATATATATATATATATATATATATATATATATATATATATATATATATATATATATATATATATTATATATATATATATATATATATATATATATATATATATATATATATATATATATATATATATATATATATATATATATATATATATATATATATATATATATATATATATATATATATATATATATATATATATATATATATATATATATATTGTATATATATATATATATATATATATATATATATATATATATATATATATATATATATATATATATATATATATATATATATATATATATATATATATATATATATATATATATATATATATATATATATATATATATATATATATATATATATAGGCTTAGGTGTAGATTGTTTCTGACTTTCGATATTTTTTATATCGATATTTTTTATGTCGATATTTTATTTTAATCGATACTTTTATACCTATAATTAGCCCTAGGCTACTATGTCGTGCAAACGTTCTTGTGTACGTTAGGTCTTTTTTACGGCAAATTCTTGTGTAGGTTAGGCCTCTTTTTACGGAAATTTCGGTAGTTCAGGTTATGATAAGTCGAATTAGGTTCTGCTAGAAAAGTAAGTAATAATAATTGTGTGTATGTCTAGTGTAATAGGGCCGTAGACCTCTAATTCTCGGCAAAGTTCTTGTTTATTTACGATAGGCCTCTCCGATATTTTCGATTATCGATATTTTCGGACAATCGAAAGTCAGAAACAATCTACACCTTTACCATATATATATTGTAAAAGTTCAATTTCTCAACTTTTATGTTCCTTTTAAATATATCATGTTATTTTTTTATATTTATGAATGAAAGCGTAGAACATTTAATTTCTACACTTATAAAAAGAAGAGCTAAATCTCAAGAGAATGAATCGATTCATGGAGAGTCATAACTAGAAGATCGGTCATTCAAGATTGATCGCCTCAGATTGAAGTCTAACTCCAAACCAGAAGAGCTAAGAAGACAAGAAACCAACTGTAAGAAGTAAACTAAAATCTCTAGCCATAAAGGCAGAGGTAAATCAGAATCATTTCTTCAAGGATAATAGCGAACAATAGAACGACGAGAAGAAGAAACATGGAATCTTCAAGAGAAGCTTAAAGAGATTAAACGTCGTGAATCCATCGAAAATCCTCTGAAGAGACTGGAGAAACCCATTTGATAACTCGGTTATGATTAACCACGCTACCATGTAAATAAACCATTCTAACTATAATTAAAGCCTTTTTCAACCTCCCTTGTCATATTTTATGAGCTTAATTAATAAAAGTTTTAAACTAGAGAAGAAACTTTTAAAATATATATATATATATATATATATATATATATATATATATATATATATATATATATATATATATATATATATATATATATATATATATATATATATATATATATATATATGCTTAGGTGTAGATTGTTTCTGAGTTTCGATATTTTTTATATCCATATTTTTTTATATCGATATTTTATTTTAATCGATATCCTTAACATTAAGGTAGCTGTATGTCGCGGCAACGTTCTTGTATAGGTTAGGCCTCTTTTACGGCAACTTCGGTAGTTCAGGTTATGATAAGTCGAACTAAGTACGGTAGAAAAGTAAGTAATAATAATATATGTGGTTTAATAGGGCCGTAGGCCATTATCTCGCGGCAACGTCCTTGTATAAGTTAGGCCTCTTTTACGGCAGCTTCGATATTTTCGAATATCGATATTTTCTAAAAATTGAAACTCAGAAACAATCTACACCTTTACCATATATATATATATATATATATATATATATATATATATATATATATATATATATATATATATATATATATATATATATATATATATATATATATATATATATATATATATATATATATATATATATATATATATATATATAGGTAAAGGTATAGAATGTTTCTGTTTCGATGTTTTGAAAATATCAATATTCGAAAATATCGATATATCGAAACATCGATATGCCTATTCAATATTATTCTAATTATTTTTATAATTATTATTATTTAGTTTTCTAGCGTACCTTAGTTCGACTTATCATAACCTGAACTACCGAAGTTGCCGTAAAATACAGGCCTAACCTATACAAAAACGTTGCAATGAGATACCGATTAAAATCGAAATTTCAAAATATCGATATAAAAAATATCGAAACAGAAACATTCTATACCTAAGCCAAATATATATATATATATATATATATATATATATATATATATATATATATATATATATATATATATATATATATATATATATATATATATATATATATATATATATATATATATATATATATATAATATATATATATATATATATTCCATATTATATATATATATATATATATATATATATATATATATATATATATATATATATATATATATATATATATATATATATATATATATATATATATATATATATATATATATATATATATATATATATATATATATATATATATATAGGTAAAGGTGTAGATTGTTTCTGACTTTCGATTGTCCGAAAATATCGATAATCGAAAATATCGGAGAGGCCTAACGTAAATAAACAAGAACTTTGCCGGGAATTAGAGGTCTACGGCCCCATTACACTAGACATACACACAATTATTATTACTTACTTTTCAAGCAGAACCTAATTCGACTTATCATAACCTGAACTACCGAAATTGTGTAAAAAGAGGCCTAACCTACACAAGAATTTGCCGTAAAAGAGACCTAACGTACACAAAAACGTTTGCACGACATAGTAGCCTAGGGCTAATTATAGGTATAAATGTATCGATTAAAATAAAATATCGACATAAAAAAATATCGATATAAAAAATATCGAAAGTCAGAAACAATCTACACCTAATCCATATATATATATATATATATATATATATATATATATATATATATATATATATATATATATATATATATATATATATATATATATATATATATATATATATATATATATATATATATATATATATATATATATAATATATATTATATATTAATATTATATCATATAACTTAATATGATTTGGCTGTCGCCGTGAGTGGAGGTGCTTAAATCAGATGGGAAAAGAAAAGATAGAAGAATCAGATGGAAGAGAAGAGAAGAGAAGAGAGAAGAGAAGAAGAGAAGAGAAAAGAAGAGGAAAAAAGAGATGATAAGGGAAGAAAAGAAAACAGCTTTCACAATCTGTTCTGAAAATTGGAAAGACTGTTAAGAGATTGCTGAAGAATTAGATTGAAAAGAAAATTATTTCTGAACTTAAAAATAATACCAGATTTATTTTAAAATATAAATTTTTTAAAAATATTTTCAAAAAACAAAATTAAATAAATCGTAATTAAATTATATTCAAAATTTTTGGAGGAGCAACAAAACTTTCAGTTAAAAGACTTTCGGCCTAAGTGGAAATTGAACATTAGCATTAACAATTTAAAATTTAAAAACACGAGTTTGGATTGGGCGACAAGGCTGGATCATGAAGCTTAGTTCTTCGCATGTTCTAGGGGTTGGGATTCCTTTTAACCATTTTTTTTTTTGTTCTTCCCATGTACGACTGCAGGAATTTTCTTGCAGTCGACTCCACCCTGATTATGCAGGAAATGGTGTAATGTATATAAAAAAAAAAAAAAAAAAAAAAATAAAATATATATATATATATATATATATATATATATTATATATATATATATATATATATATATATATATATATATATATATATATATATATATATATATATATATATATTATATATATATATATATAGCCACACATCACGAAGACCTCACCACCGCAACATCACTCACTCAAGACTACCTAACTCAACTCCAAACTTGGCTAGTCGAAAACAGGATGACAGCATCCCCAAACAAATCCTCCATAACCCTCCTAACAACAGACAAACACATATCCAACACCCACCCACAAGTCCTACTAAACAACACCCCCATACCCTTCAACAAAACCCCAAAGATCCTCGGCCTAACATTTGACACTCGCCTCACTTTCTCCAAGCACATTCAAAATACCACCTCAGCGCAAACAGAAAACTCAACATCCTCAAAACAGTGGCCAACACAGACATACACAACAACATACAAACCTCAATTGCAATCTACAAACAATTTATACGCCCCACCATTAACTACGCTTCCCCTGTCTGGCACCCTCTGCTCTCCGACAAAAACTTAACGACACTCCAAATAATGCAAAATAAAGCCCTTCGCACAATCACCGGCTGCACACGCACAACCCCTCAACAACACCTACACAACGAAACCAAAATACTACCCATAAGGAATCACCTCGAAATGATAGGCACCCAATTTTACGCAAAAACACGTCTACCCACTCACCCATGTCACAATACTCTCCTCCATCGTACCGGCGCCTTTTACAAACAGATCCTAAATCACATCCCCCCTCCCCCCCCAATACCACAACAACCAAACATATACACACTCAACTAACACATTCATACATGATCAACAGACCTCCAAACAACATCCTTAACAGACCCCCCCCCGAAATAAACCCCGACTTCAACAACCTCCCAAGACACTTACAAACCTCACTTGCAAGATTGAGATGCGGTCACCACCCAAACCTACAACATTACAAACACAAATTCAAAATAAACCAGGCAGCATCTCCCACCTGTACTAGATGCGGAATGGCCCCGGAGACCGTACTTTCTATTACGCTGTCCTTCCAACTCTCGCCCCAAAATCTTCTGGGGCATCACTTCTTTGAAGGATCTCTGGACGAGACCGACTGCGGCAGGAAGCTTCATTAGCGAAGTGTGGCCGCCTCAACATGGGGTGGTCAGGGGGTGAGAAGGTAAAAATATATATATATATATATATATATATATATATATATATATATATATATATATATATATATATATATATATATATATATATATATATATATATTTAAATAATAAATATAAAAAAATAAATTATTTTTATGCTCCTATTTTTTTTAATATTATATTTAATAAAATAAAAAATAAAAATTAAAAAAAAAATAAAAATGCCAAAAAGATTACCAAACATATTCTGTCTTACGTCTAATTTTAATATTTATCCTATATTATGCAAATTATTTAAGTTTTGCTCTATCTCTCTCTCTCTCTCTCTCTCTCTCTCTCTCTCTCTCTCTCATATATATATATATATATATATATATATATATATATATATATATATATATATATATATATATATATATATATATATATATATATATATATATATATATAGTGTTTCTTAAAAAGGAAGGAGAAGTAAACTTTGCAGTTCGAGTTTTATTTAAATTTACTTACATAACTTATATATATAACTATTAATATTAACCTAAATATTTGTGAATCTAAGTTTCTATACATTTTCCAATAACAAATTGCCCCACACGCCCCCCTGATCTCAAGATCAAGGCTAACAACTTCTATTCCAAAAATTCACTTTCTTCTGGTCTTCTTAGCTGCTCTCTTCCTAAGCTCAAAACTAAAAAATCAACAACTGCCCTCTCGTGGTCTCCAAACAGCTCTCTTCCTGAACCCAAAACCAAAAAAATTCAACAACCACCCTCTCGTGGTCCCCCAAAGGCTCTCTTCATGAGCCCAAACCAAAACCAAAAAAATCAACAACCGCTATCTCGTGGTCTCACAACGGCCCTCTTCCTGAGCCTAAATCCAAAAAATCAGCAACCACCCTTTCGTGGTTACACAACCGCTCTCTTCCTGAGTCCAAAACCAAAAAATCAACAACCACCCTTTCGTGGTCACACAACCGCTCTCTTTGAGCCCAAAACCAAAAAATCAACAACCACCCTTTCGTGGTTACACAACCGCTCTCTTCCTGAGTCCAAAACCAAAAAATCAACAACCACCCTTTCGTGGTTACACAACCGCTCTCTTCCTGAGCCCAAAACCAAAAAATCAACAACCACCCTTTCGTGGTCACACAACCGCTCTCTTTGAGCCCAAAACTAAAAAATCAACAACCACCCTTTCGTGGTCACACAACCGCTCTCTTTGAGCCCAAAACCAAAAAATCAACAACCACCCTTTCGTGGTCACACAACCGCTCTCTTCCTGAGTCCAAAACCAAAAAATCAACAACCACCCTTTCGTGGTCACACAACCGCTCTCTTTGAGCCCAAAACCAAAAAATCAACAACCACCCTTTCGTGGTTACACAACCGCTCTCTTCCTGAGTCCAAAACCAAAAAATCAACAACCACCCTTTCGTGGTCACACAACCGCTCTCTTCCTGAGCCCAAAACCAAAAAATCAACAACCACCCTTTCGTGGTCACACAACCGCTCTCTTCCTGAGCCCAAAACCAAAAAATCAACAACCACCCTTTCGTGGTCACACAACCGCTCTCTTTGAGCCCAAAACCTAAAAAATCAACAACCACCCTTTCGTGGTTACACAACCGCTCTCTTCCTGAGTCCAAAACCAAAAAATCAACAACCACCCTTTCGTGGTCACACAACCGCTCTCTTCCTGAGCCCAAAACTAAAAAATCAACAACCACCCTTTCGTGGTTACACAACCGCTCTCTTCCTGAGTCCAAAACCAAAAAATCAACAACCACCCTTTCGTGGTCACACAACCGCTCTCTTCCTGAGCCCAAAACCAAAAAATCAACAACCACCCTTTCGTGGTCACACAACCGCTCTCTTCCTGAGTCCAAAACCAAAAAATCAACAACCACCCTTTCGTGGTCACACAACCGCTCTCTTTGAGCCCAAAACCAAAAAATCAACAACCACCCTTTCGTGGTTACACAACCGCTCTCTTCCTGAGTCCAAAACCAAAAAATCAACAACCACCCTTTCGTGGTCACACAACCGCTCTCTTCCTGAGCCCAAAACTAAAAAATCAACAACCACCCTTTCGTGGTTACACAACCGCTCTCTTCCTGAGTCCAAAACCAAAAAATCAACAACCACCCTTTCGTGGTCACACAACCGCTCTCTTCCTGAGTCCAAAACCAAAAAATCAACAACCACCCTTTCGTGGTCACACAACCGCTCTCTTCCTGAGCCCAAAACCAAAAAATCAACAACCACCCTTTCGTGGTTACACAACCGCTCTCTTCCTGAGTCCAAAACCAAAAAATCAACAACCACCCTTTCGTGGTCACACAACCGCTCTCTTCCTGAGCCCAAAACCAAAAAATCAACAACCACCCTTTCGTGGTCACACAACCGCTCTCTTCCTGAGTCCAAAACCAAAAAATCAACAACCACCCTTTCGTGGTTACACAACCGCTCTCTTCCTGAGTCCAAAACCAAAAAATCAACAACCACCCTTTCGTGGTCACACAACCGCTCTCTTCCTGAGCCCAAAACCAAAAAATCAACAACCACCCTTTCGTGGTCACACAACCGCTCTCTTCCTGAGCCCAAAACTAAAAAATCAACAACCACCCTTTCTTGGTCTCCCAACCGCTCTCTTATTAAAACCCAAACCAAAAAAATCAACAACCAACCTCTCGTGGTCTCCTAAAAGCTCTATTCCTGAGCCCAAAACCGTGTATATATATATATATATATATATATATATATATATATATATATATATATATATATATATATATATATATATATATATATATATATATATATATATATATATAGAGTGCGTGTGTGCGCCCGTGTTCGTGCATGCGTGCGTGTAATATTTGTATGTATGTGTGTGTGCTAAAGGGAGTTAAAATGTTTGGGTTGTCAAACTGAAAAAAATTATTTACTCTTATGAAAGCTTATTATATCTTAATATGAAAACTCTATAGAATTCCGTGTGTTCGCATCAACTTTTACAGATTTATTTGTCTTCACTAAACGTTTTTTTTTTTTTTTTTTGCCCAATTTTAGGTTTCTAATTTGAAGCACAAAATTATTAAAAATTTTCTCCATATTTCTAATCGCAAATCATTCAAACACACTATCGGTGGTGTAGACATTTCTCGTTGTCAGATGACAATCATAAATATTTAAATTCATTAATTAACCTTCAAGTTCAACCAAAATGAATTGCATATCTCAATGAATTTTCGTGCAGGACATTCGTTTTTAACAGAACTTTTAAAGAATAAATTGAACTAAACGTCCTCAGCGTTCACAGTATCGCAAGACATGTCAAATGCTTTAGAATTGTTATGAAAACTGCTCTGTATATAAATGAAAGCACTGAGATTTTCAGCCACCAAAGACAATCATGTTTCTCTGATCCAATTAAAAATAAAATAAAAATTATAGAACAGTTACTTCAAGGCAACAATTATAGAATTTAAGTTACAAGTTTTCTTTTTTCAACAATTAACTGAAACACTAAAGAATTTTACCATAAATCTACTAGAAATTAGCTTTGACTGCTTAATTATATATATATATATATATATATATATATATATATATATATATATATATATATATATATATATATATATATATATATATATATATATATATATATATATATATATATATAAATTGCAAATACAGGTGTTCCATATTTATCTGTATAGCATAAATAAAAGATTAATGATAATATAAACTTTACAATCAATATTGTACTTCATAATATTTGAAAAGCTTCCAAATATTTTTCATATCGAGCGTATATATATATATATATATATATATATATATATATATATATATATATATATATATATATATATATATATATATATATATATATATATATATATATATATATATATATATATATATATATATATATATATATTTTATTGTACTTCGCAATAGTTTACTTACACTATAGCCGTCACATCTTTTCCATATATGATATCAGTGGCTGTCTTATCTCGATATTTCCAGAGCATGCAACGCACAGTTTAGTGAGAGAGAGAGAGAGAGAGAGAGAGAGAGAGATATAAAATTAGACGAATAAAAAAGAGGAGCTGTTTTTTTCTTGTCTTTTATCATTTTCCTTAAAGAGTTTATTCGTTAGTGTTTATTCCCAAAGTGGTGTCTTAACACGCGAAACCTTAGACAATCTTCTCCAATGCCATCATATTTTAACTCCATTAAAAAAATTTCAAAATGTTTGTTTAAATCTATGGCTCTCCACTCAATTTTAACCACGAATGATATTTACTTCTTATTTTTTTCCCTTGTATTACGTGAGAATTTTATGTATATCATTAAATTCTTTTTCCTACTAAAGAAACTCCTGCATTTTCTCTTTTATCTTCCGCAATTTCTTCCATTTCAATAAAATTAAACTTCCAACATTGATTTCGACTTTTTTCATTATGTTAATCAGAAAAATTTTCGTTTCTTTTGCTATGATTAGAAGACCGTTTTGTTATGTTACTTTATTTATTTATTTTTTTTTTTTTTGGCAAAAAAAAAAGAAAAAAAAGTAATTTTTTTTTTCAATTGCCATTTTAAGGGTATTTTCCCTCAATATGTATTAAAGACCGTAATTAATGAGTAATATTTTTGATCCGAATAAAACGTTTTTTGTTGTATCTGATAAAATAATTAACTTTTATTGGATATGGTCCAATGCTGTTTTGAAAATTTGCGACATAATCACATAATCATCAAAACATACATTTGAATGTAATTTCTCTGGCAATGATTATATATATATATATATATATATATATATATATATATATATATATATATATATATATATATATATATATATATATATATATATATATATATATATATATATATATATATATTTAGCATTATGATTTTTTGTATAACATGTAAATTCCTCTAGGAGAAACGGATGAACTTTTGCTAAAAAAGGATTTAATCATGCTTAGATTTTTTTTTTTTTTTTTTTTTTTTTTTTAAAGTCACCTTAACTTAAAATTCAGATTATGTGTGTATGCAATGATAGAGAAATAAACTATAAATATAGAAATTGAAAATATGTGTGTTATGCTATAGAATTAAGATTTTAAATGATTGAAAAGGTAATATGTACCATTTAATTACATAATTCGAGTTTGAAAATATCGCTTCTCAAAAATTTTGATTTTAACCTATTAGAGTTTATAGTGAAATCGATATTTCAGTTTGAGTGTGAAATTTTTCAAACAATAAATCAAATTAATACACTTTTCATTACTTTTTGGCCAAAGTTCATCTATTTATGTCAGAGCAACACGGGGTTGTAAAAAAGTCATAACTCTAATATTTATATATATATATATATATATATATATATATATATATATATATATATATATATATATATATATATATATATATATATATATATATATATATATATATATATATATATATATATATATATATATATATATAGTGCCGCACAGGAAAGGCATGTTCTAAGATAATGCACAAAAATTTGACCCTATATTCCTAATTATTTTATTTCTCAGTACATACAAATAAATATTTTCTTGAAAATTATTTGCTCTTTCTTATAACACCTCATCTTAACTCTCCCTAGCTCTTGCCTCATAGATACGAAGACAGAAAAAGAGATTAATTTATGACAGCCTAAATCTCTTATTAATAAGTGAATTTTAAATTTGGCAATGTCGTTAGAGATCTCTGAATTCATATTACGTATTTTGAATGTGAATTTCATACTTGGTAAAAATGTTTTGCCTCCTATGAAGACTCTCTCTCTCTCTCTCTCTCTCTCTCTCTCTCTCTCTCTCTCTAATCTCTCTCTCTCTCTCTCTCTCTCTCTCTCTCTTCTCTCTCTCTCTCTCTCTCTCTCTCTCTCTCTCTCTCTCTCTCTCTCTCTCTCTCTCTCTCTCTCTCTCTCTCTCTCTCTCCTCATTAGGCAAATAAAATACATTCTTCCAAAAATGGAAAGATTTCAAATCTACCAGGCATTGTTACCAAATATTAAATTCGTATTCCAAATACACAAAAGGAGACTAAACGCTGAGCCAAATTTAAAATTCACATATTGGAAATTAATACTCCATTTTATGAATCTCTGATTTGATCATGTGACGATATAGAAAGATAAATTTATATTTATTAAAGCTCTGAGTAATAATAAAAGTAATGGGAAAAAATTAATATTAAACGTATTTAAGCCTTTTGTCTTCAAAGAAGATTCTTAATTTCAAATTATTCAAATCTGTTCCCAGATCATCAAATATTTTTATATTTTTATCAAGAACTCGTGTCCGGTAAAAGCCTCTTTCTATTTTCACAGTTCTCTTTCTCAACATTGTTCTTAAAAAGATTTGCATTATTTGATTCATGACACTAACTGTACTATGTTTATCCCATTTTAACATTCCTTATATTTTTAGTATGGAAATTAACACACTTATTGCGTTACTTCTCCCTGCTCATTCAATGATAGTAGTTTGCTCAGAAACATTTTCGGACATTTTATGCTGATCTTGATAAATTCTCAAAATTTAAGCATGCTTGCACATTTTTACTATCTTGAACGTATATGACTTCCTTTTCTAATAATTCTGTTTACGATTAATACCTTCCATTATCTTATCCAAAAACTTTCTTCATTCACACATTTTGCTAGGAATTTGTCATTCATGCATTTTTAACCTTCCTTTCATTCTTTGAAATCTATATTTTTTGCTTTTCTAACGGGACCTCACAGCTCCTCTTCAAAACTGTGGAATTCCTTATACAAAACTGAAAAAAATGTAAATAAATACTCTCTCTCTCTCTCGATGCTTTTCTTCCGTTTTAATAAATTAATATACCTTTGCTTTGAGGAGTAAACAGCGCGCGGTAATGAGAAAACAGAATTCTCATTAATTTG